>JADLIF010003145.1:0-28363 GCA_016648015.1 Steinernema khuongi | reverse complement strand
CCTTAAAAAATTCGTTTGCGAAAACGGGCCGAAACAGATTTCACCGTAATTATGTACACACCAAGACATGTCCAAATAACACTGTCAAAAAATTCGGAAAAAGTTTCAGTTGGGGTACTTTACTATTGAGAAGTGATTAAAACAGCGTCATAAAGTCTAGCGCAGTTCGGTTGACGAGACAACGATCATAAGGGCGGTTCCACAGAACCCAATTTCGCATAATCCGCGTTGTGCTGGCCCTTCTATTCGCTTGTGCCCGAGCAGTTGGTTGTAAAGATTCAGAATTTTTCAGCGGTTCGGAAAGACGATAAATCACTTTCGCACCAGGAAATATCTTTCAAGGTCAAGTTGGCTGTGATTTCTATGTCCCAAGAGCTCTGCTAGAACATAAACAATTTGAATCATTTCGTCAGGGTTGCACGATGCAAATCCCCAGGGACGTTGTAATGTGACATTTCTTTAATCCATTTGAGGGGGTCGATCTTTGTGCCCGCAGCATCCATGGCACCCGATGCACTATTGCTCTATGTGTGAAACCCGCCATTGGCTGTGGTATTGGATCCTACACAAGATCACGTTTGGAAATGAATATGTGGATTTACGCCCGTATAAATACTTACAGTTAGTTGTACAGCGTCTACTGTACTCTGGTTTTAAGACTGCAGACTGACGCTTTTGTTCAGAAGTTAAATCTAGCCTCTTTATCCATGTGGGATTAGTTTTTTATGACAATTCTAGCAAAGGAGGGCTTAGAACGTAACTCATAAATGTCCACTGCAGAAATAGTGAAATGCCCCGTGAGAAAGCCCTGTGGATTTGTGCTACTAAAGATCCAGTGCCATCTGGCCTATACTCATTTACGTAGTAACATATTTCCTTTGCATGACATCATTGTGATTGTTATATGGACTTCCATGACAACTTGTTTAGATCTAAGCCAATTCCTTTGCTCAGGAGCTCATGAAAACTTTATGACCTTCGAGTTGTTTGCCATTATTGCGAAGGCTCCCTGCTGGAAAAACAAGAAATATTCTTATCATCAACGAATGTAATTTATAGTTTTCAATATGAGCAGCGACATAAAAAAGTGGCACCCGTTATGCGAGACACTACAAGAGGCGAAGTTCCTTATTGAAACTGGCCGAGATTGGCAATTCAGTTGTTGTTATTGTCGTCCAGGTCGTTTTCCCTGAGGGACTGTTCGTATGGGGAGTCCAATGTCAACTGCTGCAACTCTTCATAGGCTGGCGGAGGCGGAATAGAGGTAGGTGATGTTGTGGTTGTTGCCGACCGGTAGGACGGGAGGGCGTTGAGACTTGCCGACGATATCACGCTTAACGACGTGTCTCGCGTTCGGTTCCGGCGGCATGCGAGCTCTCTGAGGAAGAAGAGGAGGGAAGAGCGGCGTTCGTGGTTAGACGACAGCCACATGAGAAGATCGTAATTAATGCCGCCGACGGATATATGTGCGAGTCTGAGGATATAAAGTGTTAGTAATGGGACACATTGTCGAGACCTACCGAGGTTTTGCCATCTTAGACATAAGAAACGTGCAGCACACAGCGATAGACATAAGAATGATTATGCCGAACATGAACGTGACATGATCTGCCGGAACTTCGGCTGGAAGACTGAGGTACACGGGAGTTGAGAGGGACGAATCTCCCTGAAATGATGACCATTGACGCGTTTGGAGTGAAGACTATGCCTGTTTCTATAGAACACTTTTTCATAGTTTAAGATAACTAGCTTCATAAAAACAGCAGATGACATTTGTTATCAAGCCTAGCAATAGAAAGCTTAATCTTGCGAATACATCAAATCCTGAGGCGAATCCAATCAAAAAAGGAGCTTCCAACCGTGATTGCCAAATGCCAGTCGTCATCATTTTTTTCCAATTTTTCCTGCATTTTTCCAATGAACACGGCATATATCTTGTTGGGACAACACTGGGCCTGTTTTGTTTAGGCCTAACGAATCGGTCTATAACGAGAAGTCCTGCTGTAAATGATGATAAACGAAATTAGAGAGAGCAGCACTCGGAAGCATCTTGGCCCCTAATCAGGCGTGAATAATGACTATCCCTACAAATTTGCACCGAACAGCGCTGGAAATCAGAAGGCCAACGTTCCGTGTCCTCTGTTTATGCCAAAAAATGACCTTTACTCTAATGAGGAAGTGTTTAGCTTCGTTACGCAGATGCTCGCTTGTGTGCAGACAACGCAAATCTGTTTACTTACATCAGGAGAAGAAGCGTTGGGATGCGTTATAATCTCGTAGCGTGATTGAGTTGTAGTGGAGTTGGCGAGTATGTCTTCCGTGCAAAAAGGCAATCTGAAAACAAAGCGGAAATGAATTCTGATTGACTGGAAGGGAAGTGAGTTAAAACTTGTCAGGTCTTCGTGCCGTGAACAAGCGGGAAGTCTTGGAAGTCACTCACTGCTGTTTGTTGTCCTGCTCACCGGTCAGTGCCGATGCCGACCATTAACCCATCCAGTCGTGAAAGCAAGATGAATGAAAATTGTTTTTGAATGTGCTGTTTTGGAACGCCTGTGCTAAGACAATTCCTTGTGTTCGTGGTGGCTATTTTGTTCGCTAAGCACCCCAAAAAGACCTTAACGAAAGGCGTGCTCCACATACCACGAGGCAGTACTACTATAGCCAGACGAAATGCTAGGAATCCCTTAAGGGGCAGACGCGAGATACCGTATGAAAACGACTTGCCTGGAGGAGTCGTTAATGAGCAAAACGAATTGGCAGCAGGCGAAACGGCTCATGTTTCGCTGTTCGATGCAGAAATGCATCTTGTCGCTAAAACAAATAAAAATGAACATAACTCGGGCACTGGCGAGCACGCAATCCTCGCAGTTCGGAAAGTTGAATCGGACACGAGTGGTGTGCTCGATCTCCGTCAGTGTTCATGCGTTTAGATCGCAATTGAGTGTTGGTGTCGCCGAGCAACACTATATTTTCCCAGGGCACACTTGGGCGGGAAGCGTCTCTAGTCCCAATCAAAAAAGAGGCCGCCATCAAGACGTCAAAACTTGGTGGCGGAAAGGTTGTGCATGTGTCGATTTACCCTCGGGGCCATCGCGGTAAACATCACTTGGGAAGAAGAGCACGGAGGAAGCGCCTGCGCAGAGTGCGTCCGCCAGATTCGTTTGCCCCCCGGGCACACGTCAAGAGATATGACTTTTTCAGAAAATCTCGGTCCAGCCGAGATGCCGACACGACGGCCGAAAGTCCACAAGACTGGAAAGGGATATGCGACCCAAGAAGGGGTGCGCGCCGCAGGGGCCAGATTGGGGGACGAGGGTTTAGCCTTTAGTTTGCATCGACGCGGCATTACTCCAGGCTCGTTGTCTAATCCCTTCCCGATAATATGATAAATGGCCTTTTGCCGAGAGTGACCCCACAGTGGATGTGCCCGGAAGGGATGTGTCCGGACACAAACTTCGATGGCAAATTATACGGACAAGGAAATCGTTACACTTGGAGCGGAAGGAAGCGCAAAAGGGAGGCTACCATATGCGCCTTTAGAAAATTAGCTGCCAATTACGTTTTTGAGAGAAAAAAAAAACAAAAAAACGCCGACGACTAAAGCAGCACAGCACGTTAGTTCCATTTAATTCTTCAGGGGCAAGTCGGGCATGTGACCGACAGTGGAACGGAAACAGTGTGTTAAATATTTATATCACACTTTGTGAGCAAAGAAATCTTAGTTTGGATCTCAGAGCAGCCAGGGAAACGTTCCTGCCGAACGTTAACAAACTGCCGGAAAAGTACAGAGATGGCGCTGATAAAGGAGGAGTGGCGACTGAAGGGTCCGCCCATTCGCGCTTTATGGAGTGAACGTATACGCGAATTGGATAGCCTCAATGAATACATATGTAAAGAGGAGAAAGCGATAATTACCAATAGCGGTTAGAGCTGACACAACACTTGTTGTGAGTAATGTAACACCATCACGCACACATGAGAACGACACTCTACCATAACATCTGGTTTCCTGAAAAAATACCACTGGTGGGGGGAATTGGGAACAGAATGGGTGGCCCGAAAGTCAGCTGCACGAAGTTCCTACGTCGAACTGCCGATATAAGTATAACATGCTAGGAGAACAGACTTAAATCTTTCAGAGAAGAATTCTTGGGGATGTAAAGTAAGAACATGCGTAAGGTCTCAGTTGTAAATCCAATGTATAGTAATGCGTAGTATAAAATTAGTTTTTTGCTACAATAGATTCAGTTTTTTCCTTCTTATTACGTGAATTTATATGGACTATGCTGCATATGAACACAGCTGCATATAAACTCAAAATAGCCTACCTAAAAAGTCCTTTAGTAAGGTGACATATGGATGCAAACAACTAGGACATTTCCTAGAAATAGGAAAATGGCAGTATTATGCACCGTAAGTACATTTAGCGGAAAAATAAAAATTCCGGCGCCCGTGTGATTCGAACCCGCGCCGAACTTTTCACAAACCAAGAGCATACATACAAGCATTACATTTAAAATTTTAAATTTTGATCACTAAGGTACGGCATTTTGAGTAAGGACACGTATCGTTATGTCTGCTACAATCCGTATCCCGAGACTTTTCCCAGCAAGTATTAAATCAAGTCCTATAGCACATAAAAAAAAACTTTATTTCTCGAATCAGCGGTATTACACCGCGCGAGACACCATGTACACAACACAGATAGACACACAAATTGATATTTCTGGTGGAATGTCTCGAGCCTTCGTAGTTGACCGGGATCCGCGTTGAAGAACTTGAAGTGCTAAGCGTCTTCTGGTTGAAGGTGGTGGAACTACGGCATCAAAGGGTTCCTAGCCTTTCTAGGAGCCGAAGGCAGCCAGAGCTGGGAAGTGATCGCTTGGCGGGACTCTTTTGAAATTGAGTGCCTCGGCCGGGGATCAAACCTGCCACCTCACTTACCGGGGTGTCATGCTAATCAGTAGCGTTAACCACTCGGCCAGGGAGGCACATCTGAAAGGTTTATTTATGACATTTACATCCGGTGGTAATTTGATGTAAATTTAAAAAGATTTTCAGCATGGTAAGGAACCGTCTTGACAACTGAGGAAAACATTGTTTTCTTGTTTGCCCTTTTCATTTTCCCAATAGAATAATCTGACGCTTTTGAAAAAGTCGAGGGCACATTTCTGATTTTCAGTTATGATGAACGACCGACATTTCCAATACAACTCTTGTTGTTTTGCACGACTTTTCGGGTGAACTGAATGATAAATGCCTCTCTCCAAACAAGCATAAAGGTCTCATCCAGCAAATTAAAGAAATTAAACAGGGATTGTTCTTGTTCACAGTGCTTTAAATTTTCATTCTTTATCATATGCTCACGCTTTTTGTAAATCTTCAAGGTTTCTCAAATGATCAAAGAGCTGCAAATGCAATAAAAGTGTGGAGCACTTCATTTTAGCATCCGCATCTATATTGCTATGTAATTAGCATCTATTTCCGAGTGCAATCGTCATAGGGTTCATAATTATTGCGCATATTGCGGCTCTTAAATATTTGTTTTGTACATGAACGCTTTTTTAGCTTATATTTTAAGAGTAATGTCACACATTTTGTACAGCTTTGTTCTTTGTTGCTTGCTCTCCATACTACGCTCCATTATGTATGTTGTTTGTTCCGAAAAAGAGAGCTCAGACGAGCAGACAAATACGACATCAAGTATGATTTTCTCCATTCGTCTGCGCTCTCTCAGACCTCTCGGAAATGACAATAGAATAGTGCAACTCACTCATTTTTGGCTCACCTTCAGCATGTTCGATCTGAATTTCACTGTATCATTTGCATCACAGATTTTCACCATTATCTAAGAACACTCATGTAACATTTAAATGCGCTGTTATTTAAATGAAGTACAAAAAGAAGGATTGATATTTGTGCTTGTCACCCTTAATTCACCCCCTTCAGGACACTGATTCATCCATGAAAGATCATAAAATTTCTATAGTAGCGAGAGTGGGTTTTTTTAATATCGCTAGGTGTGCGCAATCTATCGATGCTATACATATGGAGTGTTTTCGAATAAACTTCGAAAACGGAGAGAAAAACCATTACATGGCGCATTGGCCGGGAAGATAACGGTCCGCCTCTCAGAATCCACAGCCGTTTCCAAATCGTGGCGGCTAACTTTAAGGCCATCTCTTGCCTCGATTAGACAACCTGCACAACGAAGTTTCTGAACATCTTAGGATGCTATCAGTGCAAGAAAGAAGCGACAATCAAGCAAATATGGGTCACGGGCTTCGGTCAAGCAGCAGCACACGACTGCAGCGTATTTTACCAGACCAACTATTATCTAATTTTTACATACATAGACCAGCTTGTACTATATAAACACATTCTACGACTGTCACCGTTTGAGTCAGTGACCATTACACTGTTGATGTCCATCTAGCATCTAGCTTTTTGGGGGCGTCATTTGGACCGACCAAAATCAACCGCATTTGTTCTTTTGACAAACAATTACCGTAACTTGAATCAGCTAACGCGAGGCATTACTAAAAAATCTTGCGTTGGTAAATAAATAAAAAATTGGTATTGTTCGGTAGGACAATGTTAGAGACGCTCGATGAAATGTGAATTTTTGCCTAGCGTATGTGTGTACAATTTTGCGTTTTAAATGAGAGCCAATAGCGCAAGTTGTGCCCAGCTTATATTTTTATTTAATCTCTCTCAATGGAAGATCATTCAATGTGAATGGAAAAGAAGCCTACGAAAGCAATTGCAGCTGGGAATGCATATTTGTTGTATGTTAATGCTGGTCAACGATGTTGAATGGTTTGTTTTGAAAGTTGATCTGGAGCATTATGTTGCAAAGGGTTCAATTACTGTAAACAAGAGAGATGCTGTTCTTTGAAAAGTACCGCAAGTATCTTGCGTAAATAGGAAAACAACATTGTATCTGTTGTCCAGTGGTTAATAAGCACCTACATGCAATCCTATAATCTAATTCCTATTACATACATTCAGTTCTTCCTGGAATTTTACGTTTTTCATGTCGCTCTTCACATTGGTTTGTAGTGTAAAAATTTTACGATTCGTCGAGAAATCACAGATTATCCCATGCGATTGTTATTGGACATGATAACAACGGCATGCAGTTAACGGAAGTGCTCATACGCAGTTGCATTCAGAAGTGGAGCTGGAATTGATATTTTCGCTTAACAATACTTTGTCTTTCCATCCTTCATCTTTGTCTTTCCAGTACCATCCTTCCCTTTCTCGCGATTCCCCCAAATAATTACAATAGACCTTTGAGTCCTCTCTCGTGTTATCTAACCCCACAACTTGAACGTGAACCTGGAGCTCTCTGTTTCAGAGTTGATCACATCAATCACGCTTGAGATTGCAATATTAATAAAATTAAAAACGTACCTATTCACTAATTGAAAGAATAAAACCCAAAATCCATCTGTACCCAGTGCAAAACCGCATAGAGTCCCGGAGTCCAGGATTTCGCAAACCTTTCCGGATAACTCGAAATATTAAAATGTCATTATCTCTTACTCGTAATGTAGATAAACATATCACGTGGAATATTTTAAACAATATTTGTTTATGCATCCCTGGAATTGTGTATACCCTACGACATTGTTCGTAAAAAGTTCACTGTGCTTTACGCACACGAAGCGTGACAATAATATAACCCTTGAAAGGAGAAATTATTTAAATATTCGATGAATGTGTTCTGAACTGCGTCATTCCACTATTTTCCTCGTCCCAATTCGTTCCTGGCTTCGAAGGGCACGCGCGATTACTCAGGTGCTAGATTCGAAAAATAACACTCAACGTGAAAGGAAAACACATGTCTACCTGCATTCGGTTCCTCTTCCTTGTTTTTAAAAAGGCGTCGCGATTTTCCTTAGATGGTTCCTTTCGCTTTCGAGGCGGCTATTTTCTCCTCGATTTGCGTTATGTGATTATGTGTGTTAAATGCGCGCCAAGCATCGAAAGGAAAGGAATTTCTTTTGCATTTCCAATGAGTTGTGTCACTCTTGATTTTCCACCTCGTATTCCTCTTAAACAATGACGATATCCCTGGAATTAATTATGCACGGTCTCGATGTCGCCTTATGAAGGGCAATTTTTTTGGCACCGTTGCAAAAAAACCACTGCGAAATAAGGAATCGATAAGAACTGACATTTTTCTGTTAAACGCAATTTCATCTTTGTTCCACAATTTGCACTCCACAGTGTATTCCATCGGGAAATGTCCTCAATTATGTTCTGTTTGAACCGAGTTTGAAGTATGTACTCTAAGAGGACACCTGCTTTAATTTTAGTGATGTGGAAGCTTCGCTGCAGTACCTATTATGAAAACACTGGGTGAAGTTTGCGTGGAGCCCTTAACAATCGTTATCATACCATAGAAAAAAGCTAAGAACTATGCTTTGGTCCCGTAACAACAGTTTTTTAGTTTTTAAGAAGTTTTTTTTGTGATTTGCTCTTTTGTTATTTCAACACATGTAAAACGGACCAATGGCGTTTTTGGTATAGATTTATGCTTAAATCCCGCGCTAATTGCTTCCTTTCAATTGAAAGTTTTCGGGAGTATATCCAATCAAATCCCTCACCGCTGTTATGCCAATTTTGGGGGACCTTCATCGATATCTGTGTCAGAAAGACCCTCGCAGACTGGGATATAATATATCTCGAGGTTTTGATTGTCCGCATTTTTTATTAACGAGCCTTAGGTGTGAGGTATGATGGTTTCATTGCATAGACAGGCTAGCGCATACGTAACGGCGAACTTTCAGTGCTAAATTACAAATGAAATGTCCCGTATCATTTCTCGATCTATCGTGCGAAGTTGTACTTCATCAATTTCCGTTCTAGACCACTTTGCCTTCCGCTACCCTCCAGTTCCACTTCTCGATTTGAACGTTTCAGTGATTTATCCGTCGAGGCACTTAAAACGCATGACGTTCACAAATTGATTTGACGCTTGATTGAAATTCGAAATAATTTTTTGCCCCTTGCCGCCTTTGCTCATATTCTGCTAACCCGGGAAAGTCAATTTCCCTTACTCGGCTGCGTCTCTTCTTTAAAGATGAAATTGACGTTCGCGTTGGTGTTCCGCTTTTTGCAGCCCCTTTTTCCACGCTGATCGATGTGCGGTTTTCAGAACGTCCTCCTTTAAGGGAGCCTTCAGACCGTTGTCTATAAATAAATCAAGCTGAATTTTGCCCCCAACAATTTTTTTGCACGATCAATATGATTAATTGTGTGATGGCTTTCGGCACAGTCGTCGTACGTTCGTGTTCTCGCTTCTCATCACACTCGAAGAACCCTTAAAAAATCTTGAGACGTCCCGCCGCTTTTCCATCTGCACTTAGGGCAAGAACCAAAGCGCTCCGGGGTCAAGGGGGATCGTTGCCGGCGGCGGTTCATCTGGTTGCCGTTTCCAACTGCAATCAGCGACGATTAAATCGACCCATATGGTTTGCGTTATGGTATGTTGCTTGTGTTTACGAGCGACGAGAGCGGTAAAAACCGAACTAACGGTAGTTGTTCAGTTGCGGCTTCACGATCACGAAGGCGGCTACTTTTTTCAGAAGTTGTGGGATAGCACATGAGTGCCTGAGAGTCTCTACGTTCTTGAGGGTTTCCCTCCAAAGCCCGTTTCTATGCCTCTTTTAGCTGCAGAGGAAGCGATGATTTGTTTGCGCGACATAATCAGGTAGAAGATGTTTCGGAGTGCCTTTTAATTGTTTGTAAGTACCATTGTGGCTTCTCCCTGTTGCGGAGCACTCTCGACGACGCCAGTGGCGATCGTCGATGCCATTCGGTTGGCCGATGGGTGGCGGCCAAACGCTCCGCCCTTTACGCGCGCGCTTAGCGTGCGTTCTCCATAATATATTTGTTTCCTCAAGGCCTCTTGGCTGGCTAGCGGTAGTAGGCAGCGAGAGCACTAGCATCAGCTTCTTGCGGGCAATCGCATCAAAGGGGCCTTTCGGCACTGATCTCGTCCCCAATCAGCCGTCAAAAATCAGTGTGTGCCCGGTTAGTCGTGAGAAGACCGCCATCATTCTTTAATAAGTGTTCCAAAAGGGATTTCCCCAAGTGTCGCGTGTCTGATACTTGATGCGGGGCACACTCTTTAAAAAGACCTTAACGATATGCCATTTCGCGTTTCGTCCTAAACCTTGTGATCTTCTATTTACATATTCGTCTCGCTCATCCCTTTCTTCTTAGCCATTAGCGAAGACGTGAGTGATCGTATCCATTTGCATGACGATTATCCAATTTCTTGCGTCCCGCCTCCGAGATCTTTACTCATTTTCCTTTTACCCGCGCTCGCGCTCCCGTGATATGTAACCGAGTCCGAATGTGGCACATGCTTGCCTAGACGTGGAACGGGTGTCTCCGCCGTGTGAGCTGTCGACATCTACGACAATCACGATAACTACTCCGTTGCGTTCCGATGCGCCGCGTTGATGTGCCGATCTCAGCTGGCCTGATGATTTTGCTGTAGCCGCGGATCGTTCTTCCCGCTTCTGTCTAGTCACGACGCACTGTTGCTACTGCTGCTACCTGTTGGTGCGCGATGGCTTCTGTAGCGGCGTGGCTGCCGTTCGCCCGCGCAGCCGCCATCGGCTGGGTGCCGATCTCGCGACAGCCAATGCCCCAAGCGCCAATTGCCATTCAGGTGAGCCATTCTTCCGTTTCTCTAATTTTACCCATTGACAAAGCCCCCATTAATATCGCGGAAGCGATCACGAAAGCTTTGGCTAGATCCAGGTATCCCTCCTGTGTCCCCTCATCCAGACACAAATCGATCATGCCGTTCGTAGTTTTTCGCAGTGTGATGATTCCTCGAGAAACCCGTGAGCTAAGCGATAACGACACCTCGACAAAAGAGACGACTTGTCTTTGTCTGTCATGCGATACTTTGTCGCGCCGCCGGCCCCGAGATCCCCTTCATCTCCCCCTCATTCAAAGGCGACATACATAGATAGAAGAAGCCGATGCAGCGTATATGCGCCCTGTCTGTGTGAGAGTGGATGAGTGAATGCGCGCCGGCGCTAATGTGAGTATGCGCATGAGTGTGCCTCAGGCGTCGACATACTTGGGTAGTGAGCCTCGGGCCCCGTAGTCCGCCGATAGGCTACCCAGAAAGCGAGCGCTCTGCACACCATTGAAGAGATATTCAGAATTTATTATTTATTAGGAAAACACCCTGCACACGTGGATGTCGCTTTCCAACAGGAGGCCTCGATGCGATGCAGTGATGATGCCTGTGACAAACTGAGGGAAGTGCAGGGCGTTTGAAAGATCGAGTGCGAAGCGACCATAATCTGGGGACTTTTGTCTCCCTTGTTCGAGATTCGCATACTGGAGTCGTAACAAAAATAGAACAAAAAGTGAGGCGAA
Source organism: Steinernema khuongi (assembly GCA_016648015.1). Classification (NCBI taxonomy): domain Eukaryota; kingdom Metazoa; phylum Nematoda; class Chromadorea; order Rhabditida; family Steinernematidae; genus Steinernema; species Steinernema khuongi. The sequence goes on along the minus strand of JADLIF010003145.1, from coordinate 16,948 downwards.
AATCTTGTTAACGGCAAGAATGAGCTCGTTCCGATAACTCTTTGAAGTCTGACACGCAACAATTCGTAGATTACGTGGCGGAAACTTCTTTCCTCTAGTTTATGCACGGGACTTTGTCCACTCGAAAGCAAATTGCTATGTTATCCATTTTTAGAAGTTATCTATACATCACACTGCTAACCTTTCGTATTTCTGTCTGCTTTTCAGCCCATTCTCAATTAAAACAGACAGAATGAAGTCTGAGGAAACAATTTCGCTTCCGCCACGTTTATTTTCTGTTTTCGATAAGTAAAATTGCGACTTATCAATCATTTTACGAAATGTGCTCTCACGCTTTGCGGGTGATCCCTGACTGCAACGTCGGCTGTGCCGTGGACTTGATGAGGAAGGCTTTGCTGATGGACAGCTAAGACACAAGAATAGTCGGCGTAGGCTCTAAAAGTGAAAGGCGTCCACGAGGAAAGTGTCGGTTTGCTTCAGCAGACTTTGATCAGAGATGATGAGTGAAGGGAGGGTGAGGAACTTGAGTGTGCAATTTGACTCCGACTTTAGCGTGACCAGAAACGGCAATATTCCGAGCGGAAAAGGCCAGTTATACTCCGGGAATGTAGGAGCAAGCAGGCAAGGAAACACTTAAAGGAAAGGAAGACATCAAAAGACGTTTTAGCCGATCTTACTGCTTTCACTGTGTCCTTAGCCCTTATTAGATTTTTCCGTTTAGCGAAGGAAAAGCAACGAGCGAACAAGAGAACAGATTGGTCGATTATTCCGTAATACACTCGCAGCGTTTGGATAAAAGTTGTAATTCGGGAAAACTAACTTGCTAAAGAGCTGTTGAGAGAACGTGAAGGAGTCGCAAGAATTGCATTAAAGAGCGCTCGCGAAAAGGCACAAATCGTCTTTCCTGCGGGCTTTCTTTCCAACTTTAGGCACACGTACGATTATGTTGTTGCCGTGCAGTAAACGAGAACCCAATGGGCACGAGTTTGTGCCGTAAGCCTCATGAGCGCCATTACATGTTTGACACAACAGCAGTCATTAGCGCGTTGCCAGCGGGGTAACCGCTGTTGGGTGAACGCCGGCCTGACAATGATGCCAGGGAGTGATGACGTTGGTTTCTTGCAGGCGAAGGACTTGGCTGTCGACCACGTGAGCGACGAGAAGCTTTCGATAAACATATCAGGTCGTCGGTTTGAAACATGGCGCAATACTTTGGAGAAATACCCGGAAACACTTCTTGGCTCTAACGAAAAAGAGTTCTTCTACGACGAAGACTCGGGCGAGTACTTCTTTGATCGGGATCCGGACATCTTTCGCCATATACTCACCTTTTACCGAACGGGAAAACTTCACGTAAGTGTTCACTGTCACATGTTGACAATGGTTTGTACGCACGCGGACGTGTGTGTCCCTCACTCCCAATTACCTTCAAGAGTGCATGACGGATGAGAGTGTGCGTTCTAACGGCGGCTTCGTTCCAGTATCCAAAGCATGAGTGCCTTGTCGCCTACGACGAAGAGCTGTCGTTTTTTGGGATCATGCCCGACTTAATCAGCGACTGCTGCTACGAAGACTACAAAGACAAGAAAAGGGAAAACCAGGAACGCCTCTTGGAGGAACGCTTAGAGACAAATGAAAAGACAAAAGAGCACCTCACATTGCAGGTAAGCAGTTGCCCTCCGTTGGAGAAACATATCTAAGTGTTTGCCGTCATCGTGCCAGAAGCAAGAGCACAACAACGGCGAAGCAACAAGGGAATTCCTTCAATTTTGGCATTTTTTTCTAGAGAGAGAGGAACAAACAAATAACGAAGAACAAACAGAATCGGAAAGATTTTTGATACCACTCAGATGGGATATAGGGGTTGTGGCGCGATTATGCATGTGATATATCTTCGTGTCCGTGATTGTGGACAGAGTCAGGCAAACACGTCCTAGCAGCTCAGTTCCCGGTCTTTTTCGTTGAAAACAGATTAATCTTTCGAAACATAAAAACAGACAATTTCCACATTTTAACTTTTCACGTATTTCGTCGCCTGTCATCGACAGCGTAAACCCATTGCCAGTATCTAACAGGATAGTGACGGAAAAACATAATCAGTTTTCCAAATGAAATTCTTTCATGTTCTAACACATTTTCGTAGACAGAATATTTGGTTCTGCTCCGCAGACGAAATTGCCGAAAAATAATGTTGTTTTGATGTCGAATAAAGGGGAGCAACTTCGTAGACACAAGCAGATTTTTGCAATGGTGTTTTTCAGAAGTGACGAACGCGCCAAACTAAATTACAGTCACATTGCAAGATGCAGAAGTACTGTGCCCCAGAAATTAATTGAACCACTAAATTTAATGATTTATGGACGCCTGGGCCACCATTACCTCGCCCACATGACCTTGCGCCCTGCTCCGTCTTTTGATTCCTGGAATTTTGAAAGAATGAACCATCTATCATATCAGGTTCGCAGCGTGCCATGATAAATATCCGTCACAAAGTTGTTGCAACGATTATTTATTATTTCGTATGACACAAATTCTGGCAATAAATCTGCCTTTTCAGCAAAAAATGTGGGCTGCTTTCGAGAACCCGCACACTTCCTCGATAGCGCTTGTCTTCTACTACGTCACCGGTTTCTTCATCGCAGTCTCCGTTCTTTGTAACATAATCGAAACAATTCCCTGTAAATACATCGAAGAAGGCTCGGAGATTCGATCGCTGTCCTGTGGAGATCTCTACGAGCGGCAGGTAATCACAACGGAATGACGTTTCCTTGCGTGAACGGATGCTATTTCAGTTCTTTGTAATGGACACTGCGTGTGTTATTATATTCACGATAGAGTATTTATTACGTCTTTTTGCGGCGCCAGATCGCTGCAAATTCCTCAGGTATGTCCTGCAGGAAACGCCAATGACCCTCTTACTAGCCAGCACTATTTTCAGGTCAATTATGAGTGTGATAGATGTGGTGGCGATTTTGCCTTATTATGTCGGCCTCGGTCTTCAGGACAATAAAGACGTCAGTGGGGCGTTCGTTACCCTGCGAGTTTTTGTAAGTTTCTCTCCTGTCCATTAATCTTTTGCTTGGAAATAGTGTTCAGCGGGTATTGCTGCTGATGGGACGATGGTGGCGAGTGAGGTCGCCAGCTTAACGAGCACTTTTGCCGCAGTCCAATTTCGTTTTCCGAGAAAGGGGAATCCTTAATATACGACTGCCAAGAACAAAAAAAACTCCATCACTCTAGCAGACGGCGCAATCATTTTGGCTCGCATAAATAGATCAGGCATGCTTGGGGTTGACACAAAAGACGTCGGGTTTGCTCCCGTGCGACGTCAGCTGTTGCCTCGCGAAAAGAAAACACTTTGCTTTAATCACGTGTTGATCGTTTCTCACGGTAACGAGCTTCCTTTTTGCAGCGAGTCTTCCGAATATTCAAGTTCTCGCGACATTCGCAGGGACTGCGGATTCTCGGATACACGTTAAAGTCATGTGCCTCGGAACTCGGTTTCCTGGTCTTTTCACTTGCCATGGCGATCATAATTTTTGCGACGATCATGTACTACGCAGAGAAGAAGACAGATAACACAAAGTTCACTTCAATCCCATCAGCTTTTTGGTATACGATCGTTACGGTGAGTGAGGAAGCACAGCCATACTGGGACAAAACGATATTTTAAGATGACGACACTTGGGTACGGCGACATGGTACCTGGGACAGTGATGGGCAAAATAGTAGGAGGCATATGCTCCCTGAGTGGTGTCCTGGTTATTGCCTTGCCCGTTCCTGTAAGTCGTTTAAACTGAAAAGGCAAATTTTTTTTGTTCTTTTTTTAGGTCATCGTCAGCAACTTTTCGCGGATCTATCATCAAAATCAACGTGCTGACAAGCGAAAGGCCCAGAAGGTAACGTGACACTTCGCGATCTTTGAGCTAATGTTACGCAAATGCAGAAAGCACGACTGGCCAGGATCCGCATTGTGAAGAATGCCAGCGGTCAGGCGCTATTCAGCAAGAAAAAAGCACACGAGGCGCGAATGCAAGCCTTTGAGCAGGGACTACTAAGTCTGGACGCACTAAAAGACGAGGACATCTTCGAAATACAGCACCATCACCTGCTGCAATGTTTGGAACGGGCAACGGTAGGTCAAGAAGGACGATCAACTGCCACCGGGTTACACTGGTACAGGAATTTGCAAACTTCTAAATTTGTTCCGTGTGCGATATGAAAGGCTTGTTATTTAGGAGCGCGAATTTGTTGACAACGATGGAGCCGGCTTCGAATGTGGAGGCATTCGGCCAACACCGACTCTTTCTCCTGCGGGCTCAGACGACCACCTTAACAGAAGTGGCGCAACAAGCCCGTTTTTCACCTGCTGCGTTACAAAACCACGGTCCTTGAAGTCGAACGACAGTGCAGCCTCTCATAGAAGCCGCCTGTTCACCAATGACGAGATTCAGCTGCAAGCTGATAACGGTACCTATTACACATGAAGAAGCACGATGAACAACCGAACGTAGGCATTTCAGCTCTACTGAAAGATAATCACGTGGAGAATCAGGACAATCACCCCAACCACAATCCTCACGTCGACGTCAAAAGCGATAACAACCAGCAAAACACAAACGTCTGCATATCCAGTCTCTAAGAATTTCTATTTTCCATACACTGGGTATAACTCTCGGGTCACTTTTCCAAGTTTTTTTTTCACAATAGCACAATATCAATGGTACATACTTACTGATCGGTGACATACGTTGTTCTCTCCTGTCATTCATGATTGTTCCTTCAATTAAGTGCAGTCTGAAGGCATTAGGCCAGTCTTCTTGCACAAAATGTACTTGAACATCATCTCTATTGTCGGCACTTATTCATATCTCCGGATACTAAATGTCTGAAAGTTTCACGTTCGGTTCGACATGGCTTAGTACTTTGGATTCTGAATGAATGGATCGACTCGGCGACAGGTGACAAGTGCGTGAACAAGGGTCCGATCATGGGATCATCGTTCAGTACTCAGAAAACGTTGTATTTATCGTTGTTCGCCAATGTGACGAAACAATATATACCAGGAAGTCCAAGAGATGACCGTTTGATGTAAGCGGAAGAAATTGTGATTTTTATGATCACCTTGGAGTGGAAGAAACTGAGCGTTTCTAAAAAGTAAGCATCCGCATATTTGAATTTATTGCTTCCCATTAATGACGATACTACAAATGATTGACTGAAAACAACCAATTCAAAAACCCTTTGAGAATGCGACACTATCAAGGTTTCTTTAGCCTCATAGTGGTCTACTGGAACTGGGAATTTTTACAGAAAATAGGATTCTTTTCTGGATTCAGATTCTTGAGCGCGGATTGGCAAAGTGGGTCACTCTGAAAGCACTACAAGAAGGCTACACACAGCGAACGTGAACGCCTTGTAAAGCAGACAAAAAACTCGCACGTTCGGTCGCGGGATACGGACGGGAGTTCACTTTCAGACTGTTCTCCTTTATTTAGTAGTTTGGGTTTGATAGTCTACTGATGCTGAACGTCAACGACAGATTTTTGGAATTCTAATGATGATTTGATGCGCTTCAGTTGAACCTATTTTGCTTGTCCCTACAAAGCTGTTCCCGTTCGTGATAAACGTAAAAAAAGACGTCATAGAACGTCTTGTGCTGTTTGCTAATCCGCATGTGTCAAATATCTTATTGTGTACAACCAAACAGGCTTTACATACATGATAAATTTCATAATAAATTGAAAGTGTTGCCACTAATTTGCGTGAGTCATCAAGAAACATAACTTCAATGTTCCCATATGTTATTTAACGTGGAAGCTTGATGCGCAAACAAAGAGCTGCTACGAATACATACAATTTTTAGACTTCCCAGTGCTGTCATTTTGTCCATAACGAGAATCGTTTATAGTTTCCTGGATATTTATAAATCCACAATACAGACAATTCGAGAGCTTAGAAAAAATATCTTAAGCATACCCAATCTTTTGAAAAGTGTCCCATGCGAAAGGCCTTGTGAAATGCCTCCCTAACACGTGGTGACTCATGCACATCGTTCCGTGTTTCGCAACTAGTTGCGATTCTATCGCAGCGAGCGGATACTTATGCGACTTCTACTAACTAAATGCCGTGAGATGCTAATCGAAATCCTTTTTTGATCACGTCAGTGACCGATCGAGGAAGCAAACGCCTCTATGTCACCTACCGATCGCGACTGTGCGCTCTCGCGCTGAACTGTGCGCGTGGCGCGGGAGAGCGCATTCTTCCTGTATGTCGTCGCCAAACACAATTGGGTCATTTCGCAAACTGTGGTGGCTACCTCCTTGTTGATCAATACAAACACACTGATTCACAGTCCCAGTTTCCCGCCCTCGTCTTTTCAACCATATAAATCTAATACCGTGTCTTCATTGCGCCTTCTGAACTTTTGACAATTAAGCAAACAACGGAATTATCGCGATTTAATGTGGCGCGATCAACGTCGGTAATTTAGTCTTGTTTTCAGAGTGTCGTCCTCATGTCTGACGAAGAAAACTACGATGAGTATGGTGGAGAAGAGGAGTACGGTGGCGAAGAGGGAGATGGCGACTACTACGAGCAGCCGGCGGAAGAGAACTATGAAGAAGATCCGGTAGAGGAGGAATACTACGAAGAGCCTGAACCGGAAGAGGACGTCGAACCAGAGGAGGACTACGTTGAAGAAGACGTAGAGGAACCAGAAGAGTATGTTGAGCCACAGGAGGAGTATGCTGAAGAAGGGGGAGAGGAAGTCGATGCCCTCTTAGACTATGGCGATCAACCTCAGGGATACGGAGACTTCGGCGAAGGTGAATACAATGAAGATAACCACGAATACGATTACAATAACTCCTACAACCAAAATGTAATAGGAGCCTCAGGATCTATTTAGTCAATGATGTGTTTAGGAAAACGAATTTTTCAACCATGGCTCCATGTCAAGAAACTACGCCGAAGATGGTCAGGAACATGCAACTAATCGAGGGTTTAATATGTCTGACATGTTTGGAAGTGCGGACGAAGGTCATGTTCCTTGTTAATTCAATGTATTTAGATGCCCTGGGAGAACTTGGAGGTGGTAACATGGAAGGTCTACTTGGAAAAATCAAGGATATTGCTGCCGGTGGAGGAGGTTTTTTTAGTGATTTATTGTCTTGAAAATGCTGACTACTTTCAGGAATCAGCAACATGATGGCCAGTGGCGGCATGGAAAACATTGTGGGAAATCTGATCGGTTCTGCCGCTCATAAGTTTTTCGGTATCAATCCTGAAACTGGTAGAATTATTGGGGCCATAGCTGGAAACGTCATTTTCCAAATGGGAGGAAAGAATAATTCCCTTGGTAGCATCGGAAAAATGGTTCTCGAGAACATCGTCACCGGAAAATACAAGAGAAAGGTATGGGATTCGCATAACAACAAAAACCGGACTATGATTTGCAGGTTTCTCCCTTCATATCTCCAACTCCAGGCGTTCCCTCTTTCGGACTAGATTTCTATGCCGAACGCGATAGATGTCTGCAAAACAAGATCCTCTTTGAAGATCCTGAGTTTCCTGCATGCGACTCAAGCATTAACTTCAGTAAACCACCCAAATACCCTATCGAGTGGCTCCGTCCAGGAGTAAGTCCAATCAATCAAGTTTGCCGAGAAATCTAAATAATGTCTTAGGAAATAGTGCGCGATCCTCAGCTGATCGTCTCAGGACAATCTCGCTTTGATGTGCTCCAAGGAGCCCTTGGCGACTGCTGGCTTTTGGCAGCCGTCGCTAACCTGACCCTTCGCGATGAACTCTTCTACCGTGTCGTCCCTCCGGATCAGAGTTTTACAGAGAACTACGCTGGAATCTTCCACTTCCAATTCTGGCGCTACGGAAAGTGGGTTGACGTTGTCATCGACGACCGCCTGCCTACCCGCAATGGTCAGCTGATCTACATGCATTCTGCGGATCACCAAGAGTTTTGGAGTGCTCTCATTGAAAAGGCGTACGCCAAGCTCTATGGATCTTATGAAGCTTTAAAGGGTGGAGCGACGTCTGAAGCTCTCGAGGATTTCACTGGCGGGCTAATTGAGTATTATGACCTCCATGAGAAGGACAGTATGCCAAAGACTCAGCTACTTGCGACTATGGTTCGAGGATTCCAGATGGGATCAATGTTCGGATGCAGCATTGACGTAAGCAACTCATGAAAACATATGTAACACTGTCGTTATAGGCCGATCCAAATGTAACAGAAGCTCGGCAACCCAATGGGCTCGTCAAAGGACACGCGTACAGTATCACAGCTGTGCATACTGTTCACGGACCATATGGCGAGGTCGCTCTGCTGCGAATTCGCAATCCCTGGGGTAACGAGCAGGAATGGAATGGCCCCTGGAGCGATGGCTCCAACGAGTGGCATTCGTTGTCGGAGGAGCAGAGAAACGATATGAAGGTTGTTTTCGAGCACGATGGAGAGTTCTGGTGAGACACGGATTTTTGACACAAATTGAGACATTAAAAATTCCAGGATGTCGTTCGATGATTTCGTGCGGGAATTTGAGCGTATGGAGGTGTGCAATCTCGGCGCAGAGGTGATGAATGAAATTTACGAAATGACGGGAGTGACACCCGATGTTTCGAACCAGCCAACATGGGAAAGCTATGCTCTGGACGGACAGTGGAGTGCATCTTCGGGCACTGCTGGCGGTTGTCGCAATTATATCGGTAAGCATGGAAACGTGCAATGACCCATTTCGAGAATTTTTCATCGTTTAGAGTCGTTCCCCAACAATCCTCAGTATAGTATCGCTCTGAGACCGTCACAACAAACTGTGGACCACGATGGCATGGTGACCGTTATCGTGGCGGTTCTCCAAAAGTATCGTCGCGAGCTTCGCAAACAGGGCTTGGACAGTATTCCTTTGGGAATAGCAGTCTACGAAGGAGATCAATATGCGAGCCGTAAATTGGACCGTCGTTACATCGAGTCGCACAAGACTTTTGCTAAAACTGGGACGTTCATCAACTCTCGTGAAGTAAGCGTCAGGTTCCGCGCGCCGGCTGGCTCACAGGTCGTCATTCCATCTTCATTTGAGCCAAACCAAGACGCTGATTTCCTGATAAGAGTCTTTGCGAACGGAAGCTTGCAAGTTGCGTAAGTTCATGTCGCCTTACAGCGGAACTGATGTGTTTAATGTTTCAGGGAACTACATTGAATCAGTACGCTCCATGTCATTTGTATTTATATATTGATAATAAACTTAATTAACGAAACGATATCCTCTTTTTGATAAAATGTCTTTTAAGTACTGAAGTCTCTCCACGTCGTGGCCATTGACTGTTGACATGTTTATCTGTAATTGACGCGTTTAATAAACGCAAGGATATGAATGCTCTTACCAAAGTCAATACGTTGTCAGCTTTCACATCAAGCACATCTTCCGGCTCTTCCGGCTCAAGTCGGCAACGAAGGCTTGGTTTGTTTAATATTAGTGCAGCGTAGAATTTTAAATGGGATTCTTCGGTTGTAAGCGGATACTGAGCGATCCCTTCGTCGTGCACCTGCAACAAATAATAGAAGTGGTGAATTACTGGCAATAACGTCTAATTGCTTTGTTTGGCCGAAGATTTCATTATCTGAATCAGTCGAAGTGCCTAATACTAGGGACCACCTGCAGTTAGCCGCAAAGGCGATAGAGGTTTTCCCATTACTGAACCAGACGCATGGAACATATGTTAAGAATTGTGTTCGTTGATCTTTACCCGCAAACATGCTAGGGAAGAAATTAATGGGCGAGACTTAGACTGGCGGATAGAAAAATATAAACGTACACTGATACTTCCATCATATTCCCATTTGTTGTCCCAGTTGTTTGCCAATTCGAGGACGGCACTCACGTCAACGCTTGGGAGTGTCGGTCGGATGAGCCGAGTGGAGACATCCCTCTGACGTGCACCCGCAGGATGATACATTCACGAAGATCGTTTTTGTTGTACCGAGCTGTTGAAAACTAAAGAAGTATATGTCTGATCAGCTTCGCTATCAACACGATAGATCAATAACACGAACACACAGACCTAACTAGCGAACATAAACAGTCGTAATCGGCTCATGCATACCAGCGGAACAGCGAGACTGTCCGCGGAGCGCAGAACACCAAGTTCGAGAGTAGAGGTCAGTCGAAGCCAATTAATTGTACCATATGGAAACGTCGAAATTGGCGGCTATTACCGCGCAAGAGGGCTATGAAGGCGTGTTCTCATGGAAAATGGAAAAGAACACTGAGCAAACAGACAGAGTGAGCGGAAGGCCGAGAGAGCACGAAACTTGTCGAAATGAGAGAGTTGGTCGTAAAATCGGCCGATAAGTGTTTGCAGTACAAAATGGCACTGGAAAAAGCGCCAGGTTCTGGGTCACTTTGGGTGAGAGCCGAGAAGATGATTATTTCACCGGGCGCATTAACACATCAAAAGCAGCTGAACCGAATTGAATTGTCGCTAGGTAAACGAGTAGTTGCGAACGAGAAGGGTGTCAGAATAAGCGTCGCCTGAAACCGGCTTCTACGAGAGTGCAAACAAAAAATGGAGCCGACGCAGAAACAAACCATCTGCACGGATGGAGCAACACTGACTGACATTTCCTTTGTCATTCCTACTTGCAAACAATATCGCTCGTTTCCGCAAGTAGTGATCTTTTTAAATGGTGCGTGACAAGAGAAAGCGAAGACGCTAAATGGATTTTAAATGGATGCAATTATGTTTTGAAAGGTCTGTTTTTAGTAGCAGACGAGTTTTGCAATTAGTTTGATGGAAGAGAGTCAGCGGTGTGGCGAAAACTAAACAAATAACCACAAGTTGCGAAATTTGGGAGCAGAAGAGCATGAACCATTTCCAAATGGTGTGTTGTAGGATGGATGGGGTGATAAAAAGCCAGAACCCAAAAACATGGGAAATTTCCAATTAATATATCCACTTGTAATTGACGATATCCAGAAACCTGCTGAATACAAAGCGACCAATGTAAAATCTCAGCTAATTGGTGGTTTATTTGCTTTCACTTATATATGCGAATTACTTTTTGCTGGGGCATCTCACTTTTTAAACGTTATGAATTGCCCAAACCTTACAATGCAATATCGTTCAAGATTCATTAACTGCATTTCTACTAAACTTCTTTAATTTACCAAACTCTACCCCCTATACCGTTCTGTTCTAAACAGAAGCATTTGGCATACTTTGGTATGTTAGCACAGTGCATACATATCCTGCCCATAAACAAGACATAAATAAGATTGTTGTTCTCTTGTCGTTGTTTGCGCTTAGCTTTGGAAAGGAAACCATCATCGTAAACGGTAAATAGGCTATTTATCACAGATGGCCAAATGATCACCCGAACGTGGTAATGCAAGTCAGAGCGTGAACCAACTAAACAGAAGCAGACGTTCAGTAGTAGATACAGCGCACAAGATGGAATGGAATTGTTTTCTCAACAGGCTCGGGATCCTTGCGGCGAAGACACCACAAGTAGAAGTCCACATCGGTGGCAGTGATCTGCTGCAGTCCTTTGGCTTCATCTTCGGCAGTACGGAGGGCTTTGATCTCCTCAACAATTTTCTACAATGGTTTGGTTAAACTAAGGCCAAATGAGACGATTTACATCACAGCAGTAGATGGACATTCCGCGGATTTCAGCTTCATATGTGTGTCCCAATTCCATAACTTCGTAAGTCCACAAAAAGTCCTTCAGCTCTTTGGAGTACTCGAGAGCGTTAAAGTAGCACAAAACCTGAGGAACTCGATAATCGGCAAACATGGTCAGTTGGTCCATGTCGGTGAAATTGGCTGGCTCGTACTTGGAGCTCAAACATTGATAGGTATCCGCAACAAGGATTTGGGCTCGCTTGATAAACAGTACTGAAAGAAACGAAGGGATCAGTGATGGTAGTAAGCGCTTTGTTTGGAAGTGCAACAGTTGCATGAGTTACATGATTACGTCGCTTTTGATTAGCTTAAAACTAGAAGGATATCACGTCTGTAAAAAAATTGTGAACCGACCTGTCTTATCGTCATACTTCGAAACATCGCGAAAGCTTTTAAAATTGTTCAGGACGATCTCGACCAGTTTGAGAGCGCTTTGGTTGCATTCTTTGATGCAGTTGTAGAACGATCCGTCAAACCTCTAAAGTGCTTCATCGTTTGTATAAGTAAACACTTTAAGCTGCTTTGAAGTACATTTCAGAGAAGACAAGCACAAATTGATAAAGTGAGCGGCCGTCACAGCGTTCGTTTTTGAATTTGTAGTGTGCATCGAAGTCGATTATGATTGACATATGAACTACAGTCACAGTTAACGGCGTGGCGCGTTTAAAAAGGTGATTTTTGATACACGTGTCCATGGGAGATGAACAGTCATATGAACTCTCAAAGATAACTGCCGATCATAAACGATTTACGGACGGACACTGAAAGTTCAATAGCAAACGACTAAAACACCGATTACCTCAATAAGCACTCGTCCAGCATCGTTGAGTACTGCTGCTCTCAGTTCTGGAAGAGGAATGCTGCTTCCGTTGTCAGACTTGAAAATCTCCTTAATCTGATCGACCGTGACGTCGCGCATGAACTCAGCAGAAGTAATGGGAATGCCTTCGCTAAGAGCTCGGTTAATACATGCAGCTGCGGCGTTGTAGCCTGTTTCCCGCTTTCCGTTCCAAGTGACTTCGAATTTAGGCTCAGGACGACTTGGATTCGGGTTTGTCCAGAACGAGAAGTTAATAGTGTCCATTGTAAAGATCCTACAAGAGCTATGACTTCAAAGTGTAAAGTGTGCATAGATACCAATCTATACATTCTCGTTCCGATCCGTTGGGATGCACAGTGCTAGCTTTAAAGTTGCTGCTCCCGAGTGCATCCGTTTTAAACTCGTCGTAGATCTGCAAGAGTGATTGGATACTTAATCAGCCAGTCCTTATACCATTTTGGCAACTTTCTCAACACCAGTTTGCTGGATCTTCACATGTTTTGCTCTTGATGCAATGTACTTTCCAGCCTGACGAGGCCACAATGAATCCGTAAAGTCATAAAGTGGCTCAATGTTTTTCTGCTCTTTGGCCATCCCTGTAAACAGAAGGCGTCTAAAACTATAAAATCAACCGATTTGGGCATCGGGCCGAGGGAAGGCGTAAAAGCAAGAATTTGCACTGATGTTTTCACGGTGAGTGCAACCATTAAAACGCGTTATTTTATGACAAGAACGCCAGACCGAACGGTCTGATCGGCGCGTGCGGAAGCGACATTGATTTTTTGATGGACGTGAAGCACTCTTAGGATCATGTACTTTGTGAAGAGAAGACATCGCTTTCTGCTTTGGGAAGATCAGAGGCGCGGGTTGTCGCCGTCTGCGACGGCGCGTCGTCGCCTCTGCTCTCCGCGGCGGCTGCAGTTGGTTCGTCTGTACTGATAGTCAGCCTTAGCTCATGCGTGTGTGCGGTCCAGGCACATACGTATAGACGCGTTTGGAAAGGAGCCAGCCCAGCGAGCAGCTGTTTCGCGTCGACCGATCGGAGCGTTCGAAAGGCGCCGCAGACTGAACTTGTGATCCGTGTGTCCCACACTACTCCACGATCTCGACGATTCTTCGGAACGACGTGCGCGTCGCTCAAGGCGCGCCGTTGAGCTTTGTTTTTTGAACTGCTCCACGAACGAACTGACCAGCGCCAATTTCTTATCTTTCCTACACCTCCCACCGGCTACTCGCGATGCCGTCCGCGTTATAAAACTGACCACATCTCGTTTTTGTTCATCTTTCAGCACTATGTCGTTCTGCGCGCACTCGCCTACGAAGACTTCGCTCGAACATGGGCTTCGGCAGAAGCTAACCATGATGGAGAACACTTCGGCACGCCTCTCTTCTATTCGCGCCCAGCTGCGTGCGAACTCAGATCAGGTGCGAAAGGATATTGGCAACTCCATCAGTCAGTACTTCGCTTGCATCCGTAACCGGGAGCAGGAGCTCATCAACGAGCTGGAGTCGATTGTTCTCCAGAAGGAACGCAAACTGTCCGAACAACAAGAACAGCTGAATGTCGCTATCGGTTAGTTCCCTGTCTCGGTTCTTATCATAATCTGTGTTTCAGGTGGATGCCAGCAGGCTCTTGAGTGTGTCATGCGCACCAACAAAAGCGACGGCATTAACATGCAGGAGATGCTCTTCAGGTAAATTTCATATTTCTCTACTAGATCGATGTTTTCGGCTGTCTCAGTAAAAGGGCAAAGCGTGAGGGAAACATTACGTGTTGTTCTATGTTTTTTTTTCAAATGCGATTAACGATCGAGCCGCTTGTACTATTTGTCTTGTGTCTCGACGCTGCAGACCAAATGTCCCTTGCCTGTCAGCGGACAGTATATTTCGACTTTTGAACTTGCACTGATTTTGACCTGAGCAAAACAACAGCTCGCCATTCACTGCCGCACTACGATAATGTTGAATCAGCTAGACCAACGATCACTTCAGATTGAACGCCATTGACTTGAGTGCCCGCGAGACACCTCAGGTTGCGTTCGAAGCAGATCACTCGACTCTGCGCAAAACGATCACGGAATTCGGCAAGATCAAGCTCGATCATCAGTATCGCATCATGGAGAGCCTCCCTAACGACATCGAGGAATATGATGACGGTGACACACTCGCCCACAAGTCCGTCATGACTATGACCCACACCCGAATCCCTGCCAATGCGAACAAGAACAGCAATGCGTTCAACGCTGATCACCTGCGCCAGTGGCTGGGACACCTCCAGTTGAAGACTCCCGAACTGTACGATGACTTTGAAGTTATCAGGGTATCGTTCCACCAATCAGTAGCGTACTTGAACTTTGCTTTTCAGAACCGGACCGTTTCGACGGGTTCGTCGATCGAAATCCTTCCCAAGCCCGAAACCGAGTGCGGCGTCTTCTCAACTCACTTTAGCGAGGTGAGGGAGGGAGTGGCCACTTTTTCACTGTCCACTCCTTTTTAGCTGAACAGTCGTCCTATTGATTTCTGGTTAAAACAGGATTCTGTTATCGAGCCGCCCACGATCGAATCCTTCCTTTCACGACCAAAGGAACACGGGTGGAGCAGTGACAAAGACAACCAGCAGCGCTTTGGTCTAAAATCACATCGTTCGGTATGTTTCTGTCATTTGTCTTGCCTCTTCCACGTTCACTTCTAGACCGATGATTGTAACATGAAGACAGATGATATGAAGGACGAGCCGGCGAACTCGAAGAAGCGTCGGCTTGCTTGTGCGAACGATGAGCCCAGCAGGTTAGTTCTTGACTAGACTGGTCCGTAAACCAGTTTTTGCCGCGCAGTCCACAGAGCATATGTTAGAAGGTAATATTTAGCGAGAAGATAGAATACGATTTTGGCAACGTCATCAAGGGAATTCAGAGGTCTGATGATTCGGAGTGGCTCCTGAATGCTAAAGAGTCTTCAAGCGAGATGTCTTCGGATAACACTCCAAGCTTCAAACACATCGTCGTCAAGCAGACAACTTCTGAGGATCTATGCGAGGTGCCAACTAAGCAGGTTCGCACATCACATTGAAGGACAGAAGCACGCGTAATATTTAGAAGCGTGTTTGGTATCCGACAGTTGGAAATGCGAACAAGGAAAGCTCATGGAACAACGGTGACATGTCTCAGTGGTTGATGAAGGACCCGAAGGCCAAGACGGACGGTCCGATCAACCAGATGGCGCAGAATGTTGCGGTTTGGGAGTCTGTCATTGGATGGCAGAAGATCTTGGAGAAGATCCACGCCAGCGGTGAAAACGAATGGCTTCTGCCATCGTCTCGCCTGTTGTAAACATGATGTAACCATTTTGAATAACACATCTAAAAGTTGAACACGGTGTAAGCAATGTATTTGATGAGAATAAATGTGTCACTTCAAGGTAAACAGGCGTCTACTTTGTCATGACAAAAACATGAAATTTCAATGGTTTTTAAGTTGGCCTCTTCAGACTCTGGGTGGCCGCTCGATGCTCTTTCCTCGGTAGCTCAATGTTGACCTGAACCAAACCACAAATCAGATCTATTTGGTAGCACACCTAGGTGAATGCACGTGGAAACCGTCATCAACTCTAAGATTGGCTTGTAAACGATGACTAACACACCAGAAATCTCAAATCATTTACTTCGCTGCTACATGCTATGTGGTTATTGCCCTCAGCTAAAGAAAAGCGGTCACGTAGATTCGTTCAAAACAAATGGAAGAAGCAGCAGTTGAGGAGCTTGGGTGGGGAGGGGTGGTACAACGTATGATATTTGTACCAACTTGCACCGGTTACTGCCAATTATGAGTGTAAACACAGGAAGTCTGAAGTACCATTCTTCTGTCGTTCCTTTGTTTTCAAGCGAGACACAGCATTTAATTAGATCTTGCCACGGATTGCGAACGACGGAACTTGAGATATGCGGAGTTCTTTCTTACTATCGCACTACTTCATTTTAGCCATCCACTGTGTCCAAAATCTGCGAATGCTTTTAACATCATTGCCATCTGTTTGTTGTTGGGCGTTTAAGATAGATAACATATAGATATGAAAAGACATGAACTGTACGCACAAACTGTGTGTTTCTACGTTTTCTTAGCCAGTACATAGCATCTATGCGTAACTACGATCCCTTAGACGTTGAGGTGGTCATTAATTTTCGGTACTCGTCGCAACTCCTAGGAGAGTTGCTATTGTTTACAAGCGGTTCCTCCGTCGTTTCTTTCGTTCTCAGAACGCGCGGCGCTAGTTCGATATTGCTTTAAGGAATTTCAATATCGACGTTCCCCCGAGGATCATAAAATCAGCAGAATCAGAAATTCAGCTCTTCCAGCGTGCCGAAGGCAAACATCATTCGCGTACCTTCTTCCTTTTGGCCCCTCCTTGTGGAGCCTATCGTCGCGATGATTT
>JADLIF010003142.1:0-11305 GCA_016648015.1 Steinernema khuongi | reverse complement strand
CTCGCGGTAGGGGGGCTGAAAGCAGAAGGAACATTAGCAAGCTGGGAGAAGGACTTACCCTTGGGCGCTCCTTGGTGATGGTCTTGCCACTGCGGATCTCGGCGAGCTCCTTCTCGTTGACGAAGGGGTGCGTGGTGGGGTCGTTGCGGAAGTAGAGTTGCCAGAGAACGGTGATCAGGAAACAAAGGGCTCCGTGTACGTAGAAGACCGAGGGCCAGCCATCTGAAGTGGGAGAGATAGAGCTTTGGGCGAAAATTACGATCACAAGTCTGACGGGTCGAGACCACGGCTCCGGGCCAAGAACGTTAATTTAGTCACTATTCTTCCGCATTATTTTAAGGTCATTGATGGACATTTTCCAAAAAGTCTCTTCCCTTTAGCATCTTCTTGGTTATATAAGGTCTAGCACATCAACGCATGTCCTACACATGATCGATCCTCAAGATCGCTGTGAGACCCTTACTTCCTCCCAAAGCTTCAACTTCCAACAGCTTTCCAATGTTAAAAGATGCTACTTACACTTGCTGCCGAGGATGCCGGAGACGGGGAGGGCGAAGCCGCAGGAGATCTGAATGTATCCGGTGAGCACGGAGACGAAGAGGCCGTTCTCCTTGAGCGTGGACCAGTTGGCGATGATGGCGCCGACCACGGGAAGCAGGTTGGAGAGCGAGACGCCCTGCAGGACGCGCACCAAGAAGAAGGGCCAGAAGCCGAGCGCGGCGGCTATTGGCATCGCCGCCGTCGTCGTCGCCGTGATCAGCCCGATGACTGTCATCGTCTTGTGCGCGCCGATCTTCTGCATCCCGACGCCGGCTATCGGCACGCCGATCAGGCAGCCCAGGAACACCGCTGAAGGGTTTAAGGTAGGATGGGGTGGACTGGGGGAGGGGGTCTGGCAAAGCAGCTTAGGTTACGGTAGCAAACAAGGAGGGTGCTTCTTTGGATGGTAGGGGATGGCAGAGGGACGGTTTTGGACGGGGTTTCACCCGTAGTATCGCTCTTTGCTTCTTCTTGGGTTCACAATTTCCTTGCAGAGCTTATCAGAAGGTCGGGGCAAGGCAGCTCTGGTTACGGTAAATGCATACCTGCGAGGAGAGCGCTCTTCTGGACGGTGGAGAAGACAAAGCGGCGGTCGGCGAAGGGGAGTTCGGAGGAGTCCCAGGCGATAGGCCCGGTCAGGTTGGGGGCGTAGAGGGGCGAGGAAGCGGTGTCCATCATGATTATGATCGCCGGGTTGAAGCACATCGCGCTGAAGGAGGTGGGTCAGAGATGGATCCACAAGCCAGCCTACCAGGCCATAAGGATAGAGAGACAGAGCGAACCCATGACGAGGACGATGTAGCGGGTGTGGTTGCCGAAGTGGAAGACCACCGACTTCCTTAGGTGGTCCAAGTGGTCGTAGTCCGGGTGTTCCGGGTCGTGGACGTCTTGTATCGCTACCATCGCCTGTAACTGTTCCGTAGGGAGCTAGGCGCGGGAGACGCGCTGGATCGCGAGGACACGCACACGAGGAGGCTCTGGGGCTCGGGATCGGTCTCAGCTAGTCTTCATTGACCGAGGATTCTAGGCTCAACACTACTCTCTTTATCTATCGCTCGGCATCCGTACATACAAACAGGGAGGAATGCGACTCTCGGAGCGCCGGTCAAGAGCTTCTGGACAGGCGCCGCCCCCGACTGCGGGAGAAGCGAAGCGGCTACGGGGACGTCGACGGGGCGGTTCAGTCGACGAGATTCCGGAAGGCGTTCTGGAGCCGCTCGTGGAGGTCGTCGAAGGCGGCCTGGATGGCCGCCTCGCCGTCCTTGACCGGGTCCTTGAACTTCATCGACGAGAGCTCGTAGAGGAGCTCGCCCATCTCCTCGCGGATCGTGCTCCACGTCACCTTCTTGTCGTCATGCGCGGAGACCTCCACGGCGTGGCGCGCCAGCTCGTAGAAGGCGATCATGTTCTTGAGCATGCCTGGAGGGGAGGTAGAGGGGCCTGGGAGGGGAGGGGCCTACCGACGGTCTTGTAGAAGGGGCAGAAGCGGTCGTAGGGCGTGTAGCCGTTCTGCTGGAGGAAGTCGTCCTTGATGATCTTGGCCACCTCGAGCGTGATCTTGTCGGACTCGGCGAGCGAGGCCTTGCCCACGAGCTGCACGATCTCGGAGAGGTCCTCCTCCTCCTGCAGGATCTCCTTGCAGCGCGTGCGGAGCGCCACGAACTCGGGGAAGTTCTTCTCGTAGTAGTCGTCCAAGGCGCGCATGTACTTCGAGTAGGAGATGAGCCAGTTGATCGAGGGGAAGTGTTTCCGCTGCGCGAGCTTCTTGTCCAGGCCCCAGAAGACCTGGACGATGCCCAGGGTGGCCGAGGTCACCGGGTCGGCGAAGTCTCCTCCGGGCGGCGAGACCCTATAGCGGAGGTGGACCTGCTTCAGAAACAGAAGGACTTACGCTCCGACAATGGTGACGGACCCTTCGCGCTCGGGGCCTCCGAGGCACTTGACCTTGCCGGCACGTTCGTAGAACGAGGCGAGGCGCGCGGCCAAGTAGGCGGGGTAGCCGGAGTCGGCGGGCATCTCGCCCAGGCGGCCGGAGATCTCGCGGAGGGCCTCGGCCCAGCGCGAAGTAGAGTCGGCCATCATGGCCACGTGGAGGCCCATGTCGCGGAAGTACTCGGCCAGCGTGATGCCCGTGTAGATGGAGGCTTCTCGCGCGGCCACGGGCATGTTGGAGGTGTTGGCGACGAGCGCCGTGCGCTTCATGATGGAGGTGGTGACGCCGCCGACCTCCATGGTCAGCTCGGGGAAGTCGCGGAGCACCTCGCTCATCTCGTTGCCGCGCTCTCCGCAGCCCACGTAGATGATGGCGTCCGAGTTGGAGTACTTGGACAGGGACTGCGAGATGACGGTCTTGCCGCAGCCGAAGGCTCCGGGGATGGCGGTGGTGCCTGGCGACATGAGCTACTCATGCAGAGGAGCGTCGTGACTCACCTCCTTGGACGCAGGGGAAGAGGGCGTCCAGGACGCGCTGTCCACAGAGGAGAGGGTTGTTGGCGGCGAGCTTCTCGGCCACTGGACGGGGCTCTCTCACAGGCCACACCTGGAGCATGGTGACGCGCTGCTCCTGGCCCTCGAACTCAAGACGCGCCATCGTCTCCTCGACGGTGTAGTCGCCACGTGGGGCCAGGAAGACCAGGCGGCCGCAGACTCCGGGCGGGACCATGATGCGGTGCCTGATGAGCAGGTTCTCGTCGACGAAGCCGAGGATGTCGCCGCCGGAGAGCAGGGCGCCCTCCTTGAGGCCCTCCACGGGCTCGAAGGTCCACTTGGCCGTGCGGCTGAGGGCGTTCACGTTCACGCCCTTGGGGATGTAGATGGAGTCGGTGTCCTCGGCGATGTCCTTGAGGGGGCGCTGGATGCCGTCGAAGATGGAGCCCATGATGCCGGGGCCAAGTTCCACGGATAGGGGCTTCCCGGTGCGGAGCACGGGGTCTCCGATGGTCACGGCAGACGTCTCCTCGTACACCTGAAGGGGCTGGTCAGGCCTGGGAAGACACTTAGAGGCACCTGGATGGTGGCGAGGTCGCCCTCTAGGCGGATGATCTCCCCGACAAGCTCGGAGTGGCCGACGCGGACGAGTTCGTACATCGCGGCGCCGGACATCTTCTCGGCGATGACGACTGGGCCCGACACGCCGTAAACGAAGCCGTAGGTCTGTTCGGAGGCCATGTTGGGAAGACTCAGAGGGGGCAGAGGGAACTGGGGGACAGTTCGAGGCTGTGACGCTGGGGCGACTGGCGGAGCGCTATATACATCGGACGGCGGAGGCCCCCGGCCGAAGACCAGAATTCACTCCGCCGATCTGCATGCGAGATGAGGCGAGGAGACGGCTCGGAGGCCCTGGCGTCGAATTTCGGACGCTCCTGTTTTCCGTTTTTGCCCCTGCTTCGGTGAACGACATAACATCCGGGTCAAATCTGGGATTAACGTTGGTTGGGCGGGCTTAGATCTGATCAGATGACCTTTAGTTGTTAAGCTGCTCGATCTGAAGGCGCCACCAAGTTCATTGTATTTCCAAAGTTTTGACCTACTTTGTGAGCGTTTTTTCTAGGTGATGGATGAGCAGGACATTTGTGGAAAGAATGCAAAGCTCGGACCCAGGTCTTTCGGCCAGGTCAAAGGAGCTTTAATGGTGTGACTTCATTAAAAGCCAACGAAAATTCTTTGGGGAAAGTAAGAACATTGAGGGAATTGTAGAAGCCGTCCTGTAAGATATGGGGTTATGAAGGATCTTCGCAACTTAGCACTCTTTAGTTATTCTTAAAACCCAAAATCCATTTTGTAGCCATCAACCAGGCGTCACCACATGTTCTTAAGTTGTGAAGGTGGATGGAACAAGGACAATCCAAGGTTCCTATCCATTTTAGTGGCCGGAACTAACATTAGGTTGGAAGGGACGACTAGATTTCTCCCAGCCAGAACCCAGCCAACGACTATCGGATCGTAGAAAGGACTCCAGAACAGCTGACAGTAAAGACCAATCAGTTCGAGGGAAAACATTCGACAGGACTCCGACCCGCCAAGGAGTGGCGACGAAGCTCCGCGAATATCATAACAGAGAAGAATGACCTATTTTGTGGAAGTTCTCCTTCTTCAGACGCTGGGAGGAGACAAGCGTGTATAGTTACGTGATCTTTGTGACGAAACCTAATTGGGGATCTTCGATCAGCATCATTACGGGTTCGGGGCTATTATGGGTGCTTCTGAAGGACGCCAAGAACTGCTTTTGCTGAACCGGAAGTGGGGGAGCATAACACAGTTATTCCAGTCTTCGAGTGTCGTTGTGGAAGACTTTATTTCTTGATTTGGAACAAGGACAACCACTGGACTGGAAGAGATCTTTAAGGGCTTTCTTGTTTGTTTCAACACTCAAAGGTCTAAGCCCATTCCTTAACCCTGGAGAAGACTTCAACTTGATGGACAGCGGCGTCGTTCTCTGGAGTCGATGACGTGAAGTGCTGTCTTCCCCACCACAAATTCCACTCCAACGCATCGCACATTCTGCTCTCAGAACACACTTTGGGAACATCGAAGTGATTCTGGCAACCTGTTTGGAGCTTTTGGATCTTCTTTGAGTTCTCAAGGCTCGTCTTCATGAGGTTCCTCGTGATCGGACGATAGGGAGGCTTCTTCAGATCCTCTCGGATCCTTAACTCTTCTCCGTTAGGTATCTTTCCAGTGGATGACCAAGGACCAAAGCTGTCCCCGATTTCTGGAATCCTACTGGAGCTCCAGGATGCTCAAGCCGTTTGAAGATGCCTTGCAGGAAGCACCCCAGAGCGGCAAGAAGTAGAAGAGTTTGAGAGCAATCAGGTCTTCTGCTACTAGACCACAAACACTTCTCCTCCGTGCCTTCTTTTGAAGCAGAATCAACCTTCTCCTTGTTTGTTCCATGTGGTCAACCATCTGATCTAATTTGTCCACTTATTTCCATCTTTGAGTGCGCTGGCGACGAACTCTGAGAGCTCCCAGGAAGCTCCCCTTGTTTGCGTCGCCGTTCGGGTCGAAGTCAACACAGAGCGCCGGGCCCGGATTACGCGCTAATCCGCCCTTTCGCGAAACCCACGGCATCTGCCTCGTCACGCGCCGGAACCTGTTGCTAATGTAATAAATTAGCGTCGGAAAGAATCGCCAATCAAACCGAAGCGAAGTGCATGGAGCGGAGGGAACTCGTTCTCCGATCTCCCGAGTCCGTGCCTACTTGGGAAAGGACAGCTTGGGGCTGGGAAAGGATTGTAGACCAAGACAGAGGCTAATGTGCTAAGGGCAACATGGCGAGAAGTAGAAAACACAATCTCCGAAGGACTGAATTCCTGGCGCTGAACTTGAATCGAGAGACAAAGAACAGAAGGTGCTACAGAGGGGCTAAAAGGGAGAAATAAGAATGGAGCAACATTTGAATGACACCGTCTTGTGTTCGGTAGGCGGGTTAACCTCTGCCTAAGTGATAGCAAGTGAGTAGGTCCTTTCCCAATGCACATATTTGCCTTTTTTTTGTTACCATACCATACATGTTTGTTTTCCTCCTACTCCTATCACCTTGTGCTCTTCAGCTTCCTCGGGTCTCCAAACAGTCCAACGCCTACGTTCCCTCTGAGTACTTCTTGTGAAGTGTTGGAAACGCAGGAGCAGCTGAAGAGGCGCTATCTACTTAACATTGATTTCGTTGGTCGTCCTCTGCACAACTGATTAACGACGGTTAAGTGGGAGCTGAAGCTGTTGGTCACAGTTTGGGGGCGCTTCGACGCACAACAAGACCTGAGGCCCCCCAAGAGGACGCTGAACTTGAATCGAGATCGAGAGACAAAGGACAGATGGTGCTACTGAGGGTTGAAAGTTGAAAGAATGGGGCAACACACGTGATAACAAGTGAGGAAATCGTCTTTTTTCTGCTTTTGAAGTGTTGGAGACGCAGGAGCAGCTGAAGAGCTTGACATTGATTTCGTTGATCATCCTCTGCACAGCTGATTAACGTCGATTAGGTCGGAGCTGAAGCAGTTCGTCACGGTTTGGGGGCGCTTCGACGCTCTACAACGAGCCGTAGGGCCCGCCGACAGTTCTTAGAATCCGAAGGCATTCGGCGGAGCAAATCAAACTGACCAGCAGCGTTCAAGTAGGGTCCTGGGTGGAAAGAAGGTTGGATATGTGCAGGCCGGACCTACGAACCAACACGGAGGATTGATCTGCTTCTTGAGACTGCGATTGGCTTTGACGACCCGCCAAACCAACTTGGGTTTTTACGATTAGAAGTCCGAGTGTTTGTTCGGAGGGGGACCGGCTCCAGTATCCGAAGCGATATTAGTTACGTGTGGCTTTTCCGACGCTGATTGTAACCGAGCCTTCTTCGTGTGATGCTAATGGTTGTAAGCGTCGAGTTGTCATTGGATATATAATTCTCAGTATCAATCAAGTCGAACTTACCATCAAGTAGGCCACATACGCGTCTGACCACCTGGAACGAAGGACAGAGTAGAACGAAAGAATTTACCTTTCGGAAGATCACGGCAGCTTATCTATTCGTGTGGTATATAGCGTGTAGCATTTAAGCGTTAAGGACGCATCCAGTCATTCACGTGCCCCTCATTTTCAGAAGCCTCAAGATGGATCACCTCTTCTACGATCACGTCGAGCAGATCGTGGGCTACCTCCCGCGGAAAGACGTTGAAACGATCTCCCGAGTGGCCGCCAAAAGCCCTGACCTCAAGAATTGGAGCATCGCGTCCGAGCACCAACTGGAGAATCGCTTCCTCCTCGACGTTTACGCCCGTGTTCAGAAGTCCGATGTCGAGGGCGGCGATCCGAAGATGTGGCTTCGCGTCAGGAAGGTTCGCCCCAAAGGACGTCCGACAGATTGGGACTTCACCGGATGGCGCTACGCCTGGATCCGGAGTGTCAAGATCGGCTATACGAAGCTGAATATCACTACACAACCCACCATGGACGAAGTACTTCGGACAGTAAGCCTTCCTGTCGACCCAAGCGTCTGCACATCACTCTCCTTCTCAGGTTTGAGCGCCCTTCTTAGCATGTTGGTGATAGGCGCCTTTTCAGTCACACCTTATTCTCCTCCAGTGACGGATCTCGTCCTGAAGTTTCTTCGCGCGACGCAGAAGGACTTTGCTAAAGTGTGGATGAGGTGGCCGCGTAACGGAGTTCCACATGTCTTCGACGAGTTCGTTGCCGACTACATTCAGCGAGGAGCTTTCCTCGAAGAACTCTCTTGCACCGGCGATAGAAGCGAACAACCGAAGCTTTGGGCAGCTATCGGGACGCTCTTCGGAAGGACAAGAGGAAGGCCGATGAAGATCCAATTGCGGGATATCTGTTACCAGAGTTACGGCATGGGACTGTTTCTAGAGAATTGGCTGAAGTCAGATGGGACTTACGAGGCGAAGGAACTCACTTGTTGCACTAGGTACATTGACAATCTTTGGTGTTCTACTCGCATGTACTTGTACAAGTACAAGCACATGAGAGATTGTAACGGTGGGTATATAACGCACCCGACGAAGAACTCTTCTCTTTACGTCACCAAGAAAAGCATCAGCGTTGTGGAGTATCGGCCCTGGGTGAGTCCCTTCCCTTCTTCTTACTTTTCTATCAATACCTCATTCAGCACGTTCGAGTCGACTTCGAGTGGATCGACTCCTTGATCGATAAGTGGAAGGAGGGCGATGGAAACTATCTCTACAAGGAGAAGACGGATTCCAGCGGACTGAAGAAGCTCACCTTCACCTTCAAGGTGAAAGAAGACTGGATCAAGATCGTGGAGAAGTACGGGAGGATGGAACCAGAGGAACTTATGAACGCAAGTAACCTTATGAAGGAGAGCGTCCCTCCAATCGCTCATCCCTGGGATAAGAAATGGTTTGCGCTGAATCAGACGGATGAGAGGATTGACGTCCATGTGGCTGATCGTATATTTATTATGGGGGGTCGTTGGTGTTAATCTGACTAATGAGCGGTTTTGTTGTTACAGCATAAATGTTTGTTTTCTCCGAGAACTTCTTGC
The DNA here is from genome assembly GCA_016648015.1 of Steinernema khuongi. Taxonomy (NCBI): domain Eukaryota; kingdom Metazoa; phylum Nematoda; class Chromadorea; order Rhabditida; family Steinernematidae; genus Steinernema; species Steinernema khuongi. The sequence goes on along the minus strand of JADLIF010003142.1, from coordinate 2,754 downwards.
CACCTTCCCCAAGATGGATGGGCCCGAGCTGCTTTGCTACGATTCGGCTCTAAAGCAGGTTGTTTGCATGACGGGTTTGCGTTTAAGTGGGTGAATGCTGATGAACTTCACTCATCACGTTCCGCTATCCCCTTCGCATGGACACGGTGTGCACAAGCAACGGGAGCGAGGAGAAGACCAAGGAGCCCCGGATCTATCGGAACGGCCATCCGATCGCAAATCCACAACATCCTCGAGAAGCTCAATGCTAGACAACTCTTTCTGACTGTCCATCTACGATCGACAATTAGTCTCATAGTCTTGAAGCCATGACAGGCGAAGTGTAGGGACCTACCGTAACCCTGGGAGAGATGCATGAAGGAGAGGTTTCGAATGATTCAGGGAGGTCTTTCACTGACGTCAGAGGTTTTTAGTGGATTTGGTGCCTATATTGAATACGACAAAGCGACTAGTTACAGCAGGACTAGAACTTATTCCATCGAGGCTCGAAAATTGGCAAGTTTTCCGATTTCGAGAGCACACGAGGTCCTACTGAGCCTCAGCAGTTAATAGAGACGGCTGCTCTGATAGGCCGGCAGTGAAGCAGACTCGAAACTCATGTCTCGACTTGGAAAACGAGACAGAGAAGTGAGACGCTTTCTGCAAAGCAACGTCTACAGTCTATGTCTCGATCGTCGTAGAAGTGGAGTCCTCCTAAGCGCCTAGTGCAAGGAAGTTGTGCGCTCCTTGCAGCCTACGAGAACCCTCACCTCTTCTCCGATCTCGTCGAGGGAACTGTTCCACGGAAGGACGTCGAAGCCATCGCCCCAGTAGCAGCCAGAGGCCCTGAACTGAAGAACTGGAGCATCGCTGCAGAGTACCTGGAGATCTTTACTTCTTGATAACTATCTAGTCCCATGATCTCACTGAAGTTAAGGCTTTCCAAAGCATCTCTTCCAGTCCTAACCGTGACCGTGTGCGTTCGTGAAACAGAGATTCGCTCCCACAAGGAACAGGGCTTCGCTTGTTCGTGTGTTAGGAATCGCAGATTGTGGCGACGTGTTCAGAGTATTACTAGAATAAAGTGCATGATTTGGAAGTAAAGCTCAATTTCGCTTTGGGCCTGTCCGGTTAGGCTCCGGCCCCGTTTAATTGCCGAAAGTAACATTGCCTCGGCTCCTCTTCGCATGGAATATCGCGTTGTTCCTAAGAAGTCATTCTCCGTCCTGTTATTCCGAGCAACTGCTTTCAACTATTGAGCATTGTTCATTTTCAGAACTCTCAACATGGATCACCTCTTCTACGACCTCGTGGATGAGATCGTAAGCTACCTCCCACGGAAGGACGTGAGGACCATCGCCAGGGTGGCCAGGAGAAGCCCTGACCTCGAGAACTGGAGGATCGCGACTGAGTACCAACTGGAGAAGCGCGTCGTTCTGGATGTTCATGTCTCTTTTGAAGAACCTGACAGTAAGAACGGTGACTCGAGGATGCGACTTCATGTCCGGAAGATTCTGCCCAACGGGCATCAAGAAGACTGGAACTACGCCGCATGGCAATTCGCGTGGATTCGGAACGTAGAAATCAACGCTTGCAAAGACCATGAGCATGAAGACGTCGGTGTACAAGCTGAGATGGATCAAGTGCTCCGGACAGTGAGCCTCCCCGTCGACGCAAGCATTCGAGCATCATTGAATGTCAATTGCTGTAAATATTCTTGGTGTGGTTCGATCCGTGCTTATAACTCTGTCACGCCAGCAATTAGCGACGTCACCTTGAAGATCCTTCAAGTTGTGCAGAAGGAGTTCGTTACTGTGAAGATGACTCGATTGGTAAAAGACCCTTCCGACGCATGCAGGGACTTCGTCGCTGATTACATCGAACGCGGACCTTACTTGGAACGGCTCTTCTACAAAGATCAACGAGTTCAACGAAAGCTCTGGGCGGCCGTCGCACCGGAGTTCGGAAGAACAAGAGGGAGGCCGCTGGAGATCTGTCTGATGCTGAAAGCCTCCTTCAAGTACGAAGAAATCGAAGCACTCATCGAGAACTGGCTGAGGTCGGATGGCACTTACGAGGAGAAGACAGTGACTTACGGCAGGTCCCTGCGTCTTGATGCCATGTTGCTTCAACTCATGGAGAAGTACAACTTCTTCATGGAGGACGAGGACGTTGGATACCTGGTACACCCTACAGGACGGTCTTCCTTTTGCATCACCAAGAACAACATTTGCGTTCTGGAGGTTAAGCCCTGGGTGAGTCTCTCCTGCTTCTTCCTTCTACTACTATCTTCTTTCAGCACACTCGCGTTGACTTCAAGCAGATTGACTCCGTGATCGACGACTGGAAGAAGGGAGATGGACGCGATCTGTGCGGGCATTTCAGCTGCTTCTTTGCCTTCGAAGCCAAGGAAGACTGGAAGAAGCTCGTGAAGAAGTACGGGCCGCATGTGCGCGAATATGGTGATCGTTATCTCAAAGTCGTCCACCCCTCCAATACAGTATGTTTGAAACTGGAAGAAAGAAAAAACGAATGCCTTTGCATTTTTGTGAGGCATTCGTGACGACTACGAGCCTTTACTGGATCGCAGGCCGTCTCCTTACAACGCACGTATTTGTCTCTTTTGATTGGCTTTGTTGTTATGCCATAAAGAACCGGGGCATGCGCGCAGACTGCGCGGTGCTACAGGTAGTAGCGCGCTTTCACTTTTTAAGTAGCGCGGCCCTACAGTAGCGCAGGGGTGGCGCAGTTTTGGGTTACTTCTGGGGAATAGAG
>JADLIF010003140.1:0-67007 GCA_016648015.1 Steinernema khuongi | reverse complement strand
TTCAGTTTAATTTGTCAAATAAAAATTATTTTCCGTGAAAAGAAAAATGCTGGGCCAGACGCGGATTCGAACCTGGACTGACAGTCTGGAAGCAGGCACACTTGCCAGTGAGCCATACAGACACAGCGTTCATGCTGTTGACAACCGCACTTACCCTTACTACCAAATAGTTTTTGGACTTTTTAAGAACGATTTTGTATGGTATGGGCACGAGCTGATATGTGCGTTGTAACCAGCGCGCCAAGGCCTTTCATTTGCACTATGTCTCGCCTGAATCGCCGGAGGACAGTTCGAAAAGGTTACATGTGAGTGCACTTTAGGTTTATGTTGTCGCAGATTAAAGAGAAACGGGTGGCAATCCTTTTTGGAGGGCGAAAGTGCGCCAACAAGCACCACAGCATGACAAGTGGCAGAGTGCACTCGGCCATAAAACAAAAGCGGTCGTGAACAATGAATAAATTTTGGCGAAAACGGGTAGGTTGGAAGAGAGCAAAACATCGCGCTTGAGTTCAATATGTTTCTCTGGGCAAAGACCGAACTTGAGCACATCAGAACGAGGGACTACGTTCCCTTCACTTCAACGTTCTTTTCAGTCTAGAAAAACCGAGCAACGGATGTTTCTATTTTAGACACTTTACACCACGTTCCCAATTTGGATTGGCGGAAAACCCGTCCTTTAATGCGATAACGCGCACCGGAAACAAACAACACGGGCAGATAAATTGCCTGCGGGTGACCGGTCATTTTCTGCGACGGATCAGACAGCACTTTCGCTTCGCGAAGGCAGGAAACAGCACTTCACGCGAACGTCACTTCCGACGAACGATTCCATTGTACTCGTTCGTTCGTGGTGGCCTGAGTGGGAACGAACAAGATGCCACCGGAAACGGTGCTTCGGCGCAGGTGCGCAAGGGAAAGACGCCAAAAAGCTATAATGCCTCGTGCCCGTGCGCATTTCTTAATCTGTGGGCCGGAGCGCGGGGGAAACAGTTGAAGCGCGGAGTCATAGGACGCTGGATGGACTATTTTTAGCGCTCTACTTTCGGCGATCATCGTTCGCGGTGTTCAAGGTCGCTTTTGAGAGAGTACAATATTCAAGCTGTCCACACAGGCATCAAGACAAAGGGTCTGGAACAGTTGTCGAAGTGGTCGCCGAACAAAAGTAGGACGCGGGATTCGCTGGCTTTGCATTCAGCACAAACCGCGGCGTCGAAAACGACTGGCTCGTCTTTTCTTACCAGCCACATTTGGGCAGCTCAACTATTCGTGCGTGAAAGATGCATTTGAACTGGTCTCGAGTGAGAGAGGGTAAAACGACGCCACGTCACTAGTTGAGGGCCAGCAGAGGGAGAATCGCATCGACAGACGGCGTTTCGGGGCGCGCATGACGTCACAGTGCCTCAGTCGGTCGATAAGCATCGACGAGCACTTCGGAAGCGAACTAAAAAATGGGCTCCGCCGCCTGGCCGCTGACGTCACACGCACACAGAGAATTACAGGACATATCCAATTACTGGGTGCAAACCCCTAGAGAGCCGTCGAGAAAATGAGTCTTCAAGGCCGATTGAGTGAGCTAATAAAATTAGAGGACGCGTCGCGAAATCTCGCTCAGGCCGGTTCTCGTTTTCAACACACTACGGTCCTTGTTCGCATTTTGTTGTCGCATTCGCACTTAACACACAATTGTATTGTGCCTCTACCACGCCAACGTATAGACTCGAGATGAGTCTCGAGCAGACAGGTGGTTGGCAAAACACCTGGGAATTAGAACACTTCAACAAACACTTAAACATGACTGTCGGCAAAACAGATGCCGACGGCCGAGGACTGAAAATGGGGAGAGTACTCACGAGCGTGCTGACGTAAGTGGCGGATCAAAAAAGCAGTCGCGATGGGCTGATATGACATGACATCGGCTTGTCCAAAGGGTGATATCTTTTGTATTTTAGCATTCCTGCGATAAGCGAAATACATTCCAAACTGCAAACAGTGGAGCGGAAGGCCTATTTCACCAGTCGACCGGAGACCACGACCATGTCTCGCCGAGAAACCTTATGCGGCGGCTCCGAATCGGTCTCCGGCGTCAACCAGGCGTCGAACAAACGCTGAAGAAGTCAAGTTGCGCTCCACGATCTCGAACTTGTATGTACATTCCCATTTGGGATCCCTTCAACAAATAAAGTGTTCTTAACCAGACCACCTCGGTGCGGAATCCAGTTGTCACCGGAAATCATCAGTCGTTGTCATGCGACGGTATCAGAAGAGTATTTCGTCTCAGTTCTGTAAATAGCGGCGGAGCATCTTGTGTACGATAAAAAAACGGAAGATCCTTGAACTTCCTATTCGTGATCATCTCACTCTATGGAGCATATATTAACAAACCATCCGGCACAGCAATTCACGTCAATGCGTAATTCACGTCACCCTTCCGTTTTCGGCCCTCAAGAAGAAATTTCATTAACAATGGAATGACATAACCTGCCAGACAGAGTTCCGGGAACTCGAACAACAGACGCTGTTAGAGAGGGACGGACGTGAAATAAAATCAGATAACCAGAAGGAATTGATAAGCGATCAGTTCCTGTCTCCCTGGACAGCTGTGTAACAAGACTATTTTTCTTCATTATGATCATAGGATACTCCATTTTCTCTCAAAGTTCATGTCAAGTCACTTCAAAGTTCGTTATAACTGAAAACCACACATGGAAACTAACCGATGTAGCCTAGAGCAGATACACGCGTCACTAACAAAGACTTGAAAGTTTAAGCAGTGTCCCTTTCCATTTACAACAGAAATGGCATGAATTGTTAGAATAACTTGTGTGAAATCAGACGGACAAGATGCTTCTTTCGGCAACGAGACAGAACAGATGTCTAGTGGGGTTTGGTCTCCAAAGACTGATGTGCAACATTATAAAACTTTCTATGTATTAAGTGCATTGAGGTTATTTTTTTGAGTAATTCTATTTCCCTTTCTACAACAGACATCTGAAATAGGACTTAGACATTGGAGCACTACGCTATTCAGTAGCCATTAACGTACTTATGATAAAAATACTATTGTAAGCTATATAACCATAACTAACCAGAAAATTTTTGGTAAATTGATCCCGTTGTAGAAAATGTTATTACTGTTGTCAGCGCATTGAAACGTTAGTTGCCGAAAAAATCATACCACGCTCGGTGTACACATGCAACAAATGTTTGTTACGTCTTTAATGTGGCCTCGGGGTATACGTTGAAACACGACCAATGTGTCTCGAGGGTCTCTCTCAGCAGTGAAACACAAAACATCACGGAAAGTCCACGAAGCAAGTTGACTACAACGATAACGTCTCAACTTTTAGTTAAAAAGGACAGTTGCTTTGGACCAAATGAGAAGAAAAACAATTTAAAGCGCGGACTATGCATTCTCTTCAGCGTCGTAATCAGTTGGTAAGAAGGAAGTGTCTCCCTCCCATTTGAAAATGAGGTTGTAAGTGCATTTCTCATTTTCCGTGAGACTTGCATACTTGTTTTGGCTTTTTGGGGAACAGCCAAGTATTTTTATTATTTAGTGGCCAAATAAAATCCTTTTTAAAAGCCTATTGCAACGTTAGATGTTGTGCCATTTGATGCGTTGTTTGGTTTTGCTTTTGCAAAGGCTGAGCAAAGTGCAGATAAGAGTGAAGTGGTTGTACAAGCAAACACAGTTGGACTATGACTTGAGACGACATAAAAAGTGCAACAGTTTTGATTTCTGGCCTGTACATAAATATATTTTCAGCAACAGCACAATTAATTTCTTTGCAAAGTCAGCACATCTTTAAAAGTTGCTCAGAATTGGGGCACATATTATGATCACTAGCAGTGACAATTCTCGACTTTTCGAAGCGACCCAAGCTGGACGAAAGTTAAACTGCAAACCCAGACGCTACCCACCTAGGTTGTGGTTCGAACACCAAGATTCTGGAAGTCAAACTCCGGAACTTAAATTTTTCAAGCCCAACCGGATCGAGCCAATTCATGTTCGACCCAATTCATCTTCTCTTTTTTATTTTATCCATCGTTGGTAATTCAGACTGTCTGTTAACCTTGTGAAGCATTTAATTACCTTTCCGGGCTACCAACAATCACGCTCGTGTTCGTACTTCCACAAGTTGCAAAGAAATTTTGAATTGCTTCTGAAATTTTGGTCATTCTGAGTAAGCAATTGGCGTAGTAGGTAATTTTGCAGTTGAAAACATGAAATAAAGGCGTATTATGTACAACAACAGAATAGAATAGTGTTTGACGAATCCACAAAGATCACTTTGTTGAAGGCCACACCCATTACTACTTGATCCCGGTCATCTCCTTTCATCTAAAAGTTGCGTCCTTATGTAAAGATTTAAATGTCTTAAATGACGCAATTTCATTTTTTTTCGCGTAGCGGATGTTCCCATACATATCCATCGCAAACAGATGACACAGACGAGAGAAGAGTAGATTGTTTCCAAACATTTACATTTGTTGCGATTACCTGAGCAATTAATTCGACGATGATATGCGCTGATAACTCACGTTTACAGATTGCCAGTAACTTTTGATCATTGCAATTTTTCATTAACCTATGGAGCCTGTTCGGAACATTTTTGACATTGGAATGAGTAACATGTGACCTGTGTCTAAAATCGCGAACGTGTATGTAAACTGTCTTTCCGTGGTGAAACCACTCACTAGCAGATGACCCCAACTGAACCCGGCAGATTGAAACGAAATGGGGCTTATTCGTAAGGTCTTTGGACATAGAATATTATGCCGCAAAAATTATCGGCCCGTTTTTGGATCCGTGGTAGAACGGACCAAAACAATACCGTAATTCCGACTAGCTCTCGACTAGTTCGATTTTTCAGTATAAAAAAATCCGGATTTAGGCACGCCTGAAGATTCCGTCTCCCGTGCGGATTGCCTGAATCAGAATTTTTCGGCACTAAAAAATCGGCTTTGTCGAGAGCTATCCAACGAGGCATCAAAAGCCTCAGTGCGATCAGGGAATGCTAGTTTACGGAGGGTCGGTTTTTGGAAGATTACGGTATTGTTTTGGTCCGTTCTACCACGGATCCAAAAACGGGCCGATAATTTTTGCGGCACAATATTCTATGTCCAAAGACATTTCGAATAATCCCCATTTCGTTTCAATCTGCCGGGTTCAGTTGGGGTCATTTGCTAGTCAGTTTTCTTCTGACTTCTGCCTGGAGTGAGAAGGATTGTGTCCAGTGGAAAAAGAATGCGCAGATGGTCCAAATCGTTTCTATTTGTTGCACTGCTCTAAACGGACAGGCATATACGGAACTATGTGCACGCACTCGGCATTTTTTTTACTCATTTTTTCTACCTTGCAAAACGAATCGGAAAAATGTGGAAGTTCTGCATATGGCAATGGAGTGAAGGAAGTTCAGTGCAGTGGCGCTCGAGAAATAAATGCTATGCGTACTTTTTTCATGTTGAGAAAATTGCATCTACACGTACGTAATAGCGCATCGAATTTTATCCCAGGCGACACCAAATTCGGACGGTTTCAAAGGTGTTGAGATATGGAAGTGTAATGGGCGATCCCTTTATTTGCTTTTTTTATGAGATTCGAGTATGTTGATTAGATTGGACCTTGGAGACAGCGCCCATTTTATATTACCGTGGCGCACTTTGGCGTTTACGACGTTTCATATTGATATGCAAATCAAGGGTTTTATGGCCCTACGTTTTGCCGCGGAGTGATTTTATGGCTGGGAATTTGCTTACTGCATTTGAATCTGCGTTTTAGATTATTGGAAAAGTCCCTTGGAAGGCTAGGTTAGCACATTTGCTACCGTCCCTGTGGAAAATGTTGGACGTCATGGTCAGCGTGACACCTCAGCTCACATGACATCGTATAGCGCAGAATTTCTTGCTGAGGAAAGCGTGACACGAGTTTGGTCTCTACGTGGTCCCTGATTGGATTAAGCTTGCACGCGCTTTTCTGAGAGAAGGCTGAGCTCGACGAAAATTAATCCTTTTATGAATCTCAATCCCTGCATTGATTTGCGCTGTTGTTGATGACGGCCTCCAAAGTCAGACTATTCCTGGAGACTGGAAACGACGAAATCTGACATATGCTCTCCGAGGAGCTTGACCGTGTGAGCGAGCGAGCGTATGCTGGCCTCTGTTACGAAGACATTGCCGAATGGATAAAAGACCCCCGAGCAGAACCTGCGCGCAGCTGTCGAGCAGCTGTGCCGCGGGCGACAGAACCGGCGAAGTAGGTGTGCCATCTGGACAATGGTGCGCATCAATCGCGTACTCCGCGCCTCGTTGCACACTTACACCCCGGGCAGGACAAAGCGAGGAGGAAATCCTTGAGTTATCGGATTAGCGCTCCTTGCATCGTCCAACTCTCCGTGCAATGCTCGTCGTTGTCGTCGCCGTCAAGCGTGACTCTGCGACACTTCGGGCCGAACCACGGAGGAGTGTAACGGAGGACGGAGGACCAGTGTCTTGCGCGCGCTGTGATGTCGTCGACAAGCAATCACAGTTGTTGTCGCCACATTTTGCGACTATAGTAGCTGTCGTCGCCTGTGTCCATCGCCCTGAATGTTATTCGTGTCCTCCGCCCGTTCCCTCTCCGCTTCCCCTTCCCGGCCTCCTCGTCTCCCTTCTCGGTCCCTACCTCGGTCGTTCGACGGCCCTTGCATGGAGCAAGGGCTGCATCGATCAGTGCCAGTGTGGTGTCGCGTCCCCCGTACCACCATCGTAACGTCCTCCTCGCGCTCGCTCTTTCTGAGTTAATGCGGCGTCGACGGAGTTGGACTGACTACTGCTCAAGGGCCACACCCAAAGTCGGAATTATCTAGTGCACAAGCGGCGCGCTATCTCTACGACCCTTCTCGCAAAAGCTCCGAATGTTTGAACTAGCTGCGCAGCCACAACATCGTCGTTCTCATGACACTGCGTCGTCGTCGCTGTACCATCTCGGTTAAGAGATCAAAAATATTTTATTTACGCTTTGTGAGTTGCGTGGCAGTGTCTTACCCAACCTTCCTGTGCTCGGCATCGTGCAGTTCCCGCCCTTCGGCAAGATACGCAGCCTCACGTCGCGGATGTTTTGATTTTCTCTCACGCCGTCTTGCCCCTCTGCAGACTATTTCCTCGGCAGCGTTACCTCCGCCCGCCGCTTGCACTTTTGTGGCGCGCCCCGACCCGCACTGCCCTTCTCCCTCGGCCCCTGTGCGCATCATTGTCCCCGCTCGGTCTTTCTGGATCGCGTCTGCTCGCGCTCGTCTCCGTCGCCCGTTTCCCGCCCATTCCGCTGATTTTGTTTGTTTTCTACTGCGCATCAGCGATGCGACAAACAATGGTTGTTGGCGCTGTTCGCCCCTGGCAGTGCTTTGCAGTGGCACTGCGAGCGCCGTTTCCGTCCATCCGTTCGTCGTCTCGCGCGCTTTGTTCTTCCGCGCCTGCTTGGCATCTGTCCAACGCGCCGGACGACGATGATTGCAACAGTGATGATCCCGTCAATTGGTCCTCCCCGCGGGCCGTATCCTACTCGCAGCCGTCGCCGCCGCCGCCAACACTTGACCGGTTGTGGCCGCGGAGAGCAGATCGCCGCTGAGACGGCTGGCCTGCTGGCCACCAAACTCATCGGTGTCGACCATCGTCTCCGTCAGCTCGAGTCTGTCTACTCGTCATCACGGCGCATTGTCGCTTGCCTTATTTGCACTCGTGAAACATTGTATTTTGAGAAATGTATCACAGTGCTAATAAGCCAGGAGATTCTGTGCCGGTTTCGTCGACCTTCGGGGTTTCCTGCTCTCCATTGACCACAGCTTTGCAGGATTATCTACGTGTGATACGAAACATTTTTAGCCCATCAATCCAACTTAGAAGAAGCCATTGTGGGTGCGAAACCTTGCAAGGAGGAAGTGTTGCAACGGATGAACTAGATGAACTGAAGCCCCATTGAGCCAAGGAGAATATGAACGTTGCAAGCTTTCTTTCGAGGAACGATAGTGCTAGGTTAAAAACGGCTCTTTACACAGCTTTGCCTATGGTGACTTTTTCCACAGACCACGGGGCGCAATAAATTAGAGCACGACGCATTCAAGTTTTGAAGCGGCGATTTGCCTCCTCAAACAACGAATTGAACAGACGTTGGACAATTTAATCGCACATTATGCGAGGTCCACAAAGGCACATTCTCGCCATGGCGACAGGTTCGAACTTTTCTCCTGCTGCTGTCTCGCACTTGGTCGATGAATTCGATACGATATTTGGCGACTGCTATATGGAACGAGTCCTCAAGCTCATGCTGTCCAACAAGCGGGAGTCCTATTCCAGGCTTTACCACGTTCATTTAGAGGTTATCCCACGATAGATTTTGCCATGTTTGTTGAATTGTTCTGTCCACTGTGGCCTTGGAGAGACACGTAGAATTCAGACTTTAGACCATTCCACCAGAAGCTACTTTTAATGACGAAAAACGCACCTTGTTTAGGTGGTCGAAAAGTTTCGGACTCTGGAATTAAATAAAGAACCGTCAACGCTCAGACGAAAGTCATCGTCGGAGGAACCATTGTCCCGGGGCAGACTTTCCCCAGTGGTCAGAAAAGAGTCGGTCCGCCGCGCTTCGATTGATCCGAATCAAAAGCTTGCAGTTACGGTAATCATTTGCTCGCCGTGGACAGTTGATCTTTCGTTCAGGAGAAGAAGGCAGGCGCATCGCGAAGGGCTGCTTCCTCTAGCCGACCGTTCGCTGCGGGCCCTTCTTCATCGACCGTTCAACGTTTGCCAACCGCTCCTGGACCGAGCAGCGTCCGCAAAAGCAGGGAGCAGTCGCGTAAACAACCACCACTAATAAAAAAGAAGACGCAAAAGAAGTGAGCAAAAAAGTGGAGATATGTGAAATACACAAAAAGCTGTTTTCCTTGGCAATAACGACTTTTGCATTGACGCGTTTGTGATACAACAGCTGTGCGTAGATAAATGTGCGGAGACTGTGCAGAAAAAATAGTTTTTGTGGCGAGCGGTTCACCGCCGTCATAAATGGCGCACCAGTTCCGGGAGGCTGCTCGGTTGCTTGCGTGAGTCAGACACGACATCCTATCTCAGAACTATTGGTTACAACTGGTTCTGACCAAACGAAAGTCCGCTCGTACGTCTCGCATTAAAAGCTTAGTCTTCGAGGGCAGATCCGCTCCGTCACTTTCTAGGCTTGACCGGTGTTAAGTTCGGCGAAATGTTCCTGTTCCGCTGTCTCTGCATATTCCTAGTCGTCTATGCTGCCTCAGCCAATGTGTTGTTCGGAAATGAGCGGGAGTAAGTTTTATAGGCTATCGGCGATAGCTTGTGCATGTGCAAATGACGATAAGAAACCTATAGGAAACGAGATGCAAACACGAATGACCTCGTGAATGCGCAGAAACTGCTACGATCCTTCCTTAGAATGTCGGCCGACGTGCCTCTCACTCCAAGGCGGAGGTCGAACTTTGGAAATTCGGTACACGATGCCCTCAATTCGACATAGCGAAAAGGTGTATTCCAGAGGGCAGTCACTTACAAGATTACCGACAAGACGGAATACGCAGCGAACAAAAAGATTCTGAATGACGTATTTGAGAGCGACCTTGTCCTTACCTCAAATCAGATGCAGGACGTCATTGACACGTTCGAGGAGCGGATTAGTAAGTCTAATGGTTCAGAGCTTCCTTGGCAGTGCTACTTTACAGATGGAAAGAAGGTTATTCGGCGGAGGAAGCGTAAAGCGATCATCGGAAAAGCATTCCGATGGCCAAACCAGACGATTCCTTACATGCTTAAAGACACTGACCGTAGCTAAACCCCACTAGGTCTTGTTTTGAGCCAAATTTTCAGCAAAATGGCGCGATCTGATCCGCTCAGGAATGCGAGAATGGGAGAAGGAAACGTGCGTCAGATTTAAGGAGGCAGATAAAGAGAAGGATTATATTTATGTATTCAAAGGAAGTGGGTAAGACTGCGAAAGCTGCAAGTACGTCATTTTATTTTGCACCTACGTCATTTTCAGATGTTACTCGAGCGTTGGTCGCATCGGAGGTCGGCAATACGCTTCCATAGGATACGGCTGTGAAAGTGTAAGTGGCTGTTTCGTGCTTCTTTATTTCATATCTTTAGACTGGGATTGTATGCCACGAGTTGGGTCATGCTCTGGGATTCTGGCACGAACAGAGTCGCCCCGATCGCGACCGCTACATCAACATCAATGAGGATCATATTTTCAACGGCACTAAGGGAAACTTTGAGAAGCGAAAGGACATCGAAAACCTTGATGTTCCCTATGATTTTGGCTCAATCATGCACTACGGCCCACAAGTTTGTCTTTGTAGGGGGTGAGGACATTATGCCGTTGGGCATTTCAGGCGTTCAGCAATGACTACAAGTTCATAACGATTGAGACGAAAGATCATCGATTCCAGCACACGATTGGCCAGCGAAAAGGACTGTCTTTCATTGACATAAAACAAGCAAATCTGCTGTATTGCAGCGGTAGGTCTGACCTCTCCATTCATAAAACGCGTCTATCCTCTCCAGATCGATGCCCTCACAAACTGATCTGTCAGCAAGGCGGATACCAAGACCCGCTCAACTGTCACAAGTGCAGGTGCCCGACTGGACTCGGCGGAACACGGTGTGAAACCATTCCTTCTTCTACTGGTAGGAACACGAAGTAAACGGAGCATTTGGCACCAGCAACCCAACTAAACTTTCAGCCGGATGTGGAGGTGAATTACTGGCGACAACTGGCTGGCAGACCATCCAAAACAACGTGGTCGGCGAGTGCTACTGGAGGATTAGTGTAAGTCTCCAGTGAAGTCATCAAGTGCACGGCGAACCTAGGCCCCACTGGGAGAGAGGATCGTTTTCGAGGTACTTGATGCAAACTACGAGTGCGAGTCGTCCTGCGCAGACAATTACCTTGAGATAAAGCATACGGATGATTTGCAGCAGACTGGATTTAGGTTAGAATGCGTTTTTACCGTGAGAAAAAAATTCAACATCTTTCAGACAATGCTGCAACGCTGTACCGGGACCCATCATATCGGCCGCGAATCAAGTACTCTTCTTTTCCTACGCGCAGAAGGCGCCATCAAACTTTACCATCCGATATGTACTTGGTAGGCTGTAGAAACCCGTTTATTTATTCTGAATATAAGTAACTTCAGACCAACAGCGTTTGCCAAAAGCGCCGCCCGCACCATGGGAAGGTGGTGGTGGCCTCACTTCCTTGTTTGGAAGCGAAAACGGAATTGATAACACTTTTGAAAAGTACATCTTTAAGGATCTCCCAGCGGCATTGCGTAACACACGACCATCTGGCAAGCCTCTAGACACAATCGGAACTATCGTCACCAGTTTCTTGCGAAGCGCTGGAAGAAAGTAGACAAACGTAGAAGCCATATCTGTATATAATGGATAAACTTAAGTTAATTATGAGTCAGAAAGTATAAATTCGTGAGTAATGAGTAGGACTACAACCTAGCCACGTCTCACTTCTCATATATGGTGTCTAGTCTATACGTCGTATCTGCTGTCTGTTGTCTGTCATCGGTCTACCTTCCTTTAGTGCCTACTCGGTGCCTGAAGATCAGCGATAAAAACGAAACAAAGGACGACCACACTTAATGGGCGCCCTTTTTCGAATATGTGTGTGCTCCAGTCAAAGTTATCCACTAGCACGATTGCACTTATTCGAATCATTTATTCGATTACCTGTCGGTAATATGGCACTGCCTAGTGATACCTGCATTTTCACGTCAGAGAACATCGCCATGCACACTAAACGAGAAGAGAGCAGTTTTCGGAAACTGTCAGAAGCTTGGCGCTCCTGTCAACTGTCGAATCTTCTCGTATGAAATCCAGAACGTTAGAGACCAAGGAGCCTGGAAATACAATGTGAATGGCGGTCATCGCATTAAAGAACGAACCATGCGTATGTAGATCGGTAGGAATCCGCGATACAGCGCGAAGAATCCTTCTGTCCGTACAATGTGCATCAAGCAGTCTATTGACCCCTTGTAAAGTGGCGTCCCGGGGCTCTTATGGCTGAAATTGTCTTTTATTATGAACGGTGATATATAAAATCTGGGGCGTCTTAAGATAATAACGCGTAGATTGTATCCATAATTGAGAGTGAAAGTCAAACTTACTGTGATAAGTCATGTTTGTGCCTCAATTGGTCCATTATCCTGGTCTTCACAACGTCGGCCGGGGTGGAAACTGTTGCAGCGGCAAGCCCAGCACACGCGCTAGAACAGCCGTGAGTGATTGCGTTGTCTTTCATGTCCGTATTGGCCAGAAGCCAATGCTTCGCTCGGTCGTACGTTGCCAAATCTTAGTAGCGCGTTTAACAGTGCCTACGGAACAGGTAAACATACCGGCCATATTCAGAAGAGCAGCCCTCTGACAATTGGGCACCCAGCCGATCCACAAACCGAAGAAGCCGTTTGCTCGGTAAAGAGTCACAAATGCATGCCACGTACTATGAAATCTGGAACGAGGACTCTCAAGTGGGGGAGAAAATTGGGCAACGCACCTTGGTGGAAGATTTTGCAACTTCCGCAGGCCTTCCATCTGCATTTGGACCTTCACTAGGTCGGCAGGACTAGCGACGAATTGAGCGAATGCTCCAGAAAACAAACCAATTGTCATGGACTTCCTAAAGGTTATGCTAGGATTGGGGAATCATTTGCAAATTACCAGGCGCTGAAAGTCTTCTCACGTTTCTTGTCAAACCACTTTCCACGCAAGAACTCGTACGTACCCATGCGAATACCCGTATAAACTGAAAAACGAATATTGCCAAGGACATATTTACAGTTCATACCGTAATGGCGGTAGATAGCAGGCGCCACTCCTCTCCATAAACTCAAGGGTCCTTCGTGTCGAACTAGAGAAGGAAACGAATCAGCAAAGAATGAACTGAGCGAAAACCTATATCAAATGTCACACGGAACATTCCGCGCGGGCGGGCTGCTTTTCCTGGGGTCGCTGCATGCGACAGAATTTGCAGCCGAGTCTTCGTGATATCCAGAGGGTAGGTCACTAAATGGATTAAAAAGATGCTTTAAAAACGTTCGAAAATGGTAAGCGAGTCACAGAAGGCACTTTGATGCCTTCAGTCAACTCTGACGGAAATTTAATATCATGAGATAGCAACTAACCGGTTTCAGCTACTAAGGCCGCACTGCAGGACAAGAAGTACTTGAGGGCAATACTGTAGACTCCTCCATTTGTGCCGTTTGTAGTGCCATCTGCTGGGGCACGCATCTCAGCTGGATTTGATAAAAATCGGTTTATAGAAAGTGGGACCAGTATTTGAAAAAGTGGAAATCTTAACCATGAGTGGGGAAAGTTTGCTCGACAGGTTCCCAGTACATTCATTTGAAAGGACAACAAGTATACAATCATGCAAAAATCATGGATGGAAATGACCGTGGAAAGAGTGGGTCTACGATTTCATGAATGTGCATGGAAAGGTGTCGGTGCAAGTGAAGGACAAAGGTTCTACTCGATATTTGGAGTGTTCGGCGAAGCCTCCCGCGGAGTCTGATCCTGCAAGGTTAAAATCCGGTTCGAGTTAAATGGAGGCGCAAGAACATACCAACGGTCAATGTATTCCCATCGCGATTTGTTGAGTAAGGGAAGGTTCGACGGATCTTGCTCCAGCTCTACTAGCGACTGTTGACATGGCAACTCATTGTCAGCTCTCTCGTGCGACCTTTCCTAAAAAAGAAGATTGTGGGTTTCAGTGCATACATCAAAGAAATGTAATAAGTTGTAGAACTTGACCGCAAAACTTGTGCTGTAGGATTGTTACAAAGACGCAAAAGACTTACAAGGAACATGATAATTAGGTTATTTTTTTCTCGTCAGGAGAGTAGTGCTGTGTATATAAACAGCAATAAAAATTGCATTTTTTCAACCATACTGTTTATCAGAAGACATAATTGTAAAGCATACCTTAGCATTATGTCCGTAGCAACGGATCCCATGGAGAGCACGGCGTTCGTGGTACTGTCATGCAGATACAGTGTGCGATAGGCACCTAAGGGTGTCTCGCGACAAGAACGTGGTGCGATCGCTACTTATATGCATGCGATGTGACATCCTAGTTCGATCTGTGATTGCTTCACACGTGCCTGAAATTGTATCAGTGGATTTGCGGCACGATGCATTCGAAATGGGTGCGATAAAGCACTCGCACATATGGTCCAGGACAGGTAAATTAGTGAATATCTACATATGCATTATCGCACGGCGGAAGCAGCGGAAAATAAAGGCAAAACAGAGAAGCTAGCACTAGGGGATGTTCCAAAAAATAGCAACAAACGCCCAGAACAAAAGCTGATGTGTGTATTAAAAGCGCGCCGTGGTCCACTCTGGTCCCAGCACGACTCAAAAGTAGTATGAAACGTCAGCTCGTGGACGCACTATGCGGACGGTCACGTTGATTGTATCGGGGGGAGCCAAGAAGAGAAGAGTGCGGTCGGGGAGGCTGAGAGTAGGAAGGTGCTGATCGCTCTGACGCAAGCGATCAAATGGTCCGAACGTGCTTTTGCATATTCTACGCGGACTTGTTCACATTTCCCAATACATTTTCCCTTCGTCCATCTTTATGAGCGATCACTTCGTCCCAGCTCGAACGCTTCATGCAGTTACTCTGATAGCGTTGATTAATTTTTCGCTCTGTTTCAGAAGAGGGAGCAGGGCGATACATTGACTGTACATTCCATCCTTAAATGTCTTCTTCACACAAATCCTTCGGAACATGTCATCACGATTGCTAATCGTATCTGCCTTGCTCCTCGGCCTTACATTCGGAATATTTGGCGCCTGCCGGGCCACCGCATCAAATGAAGATGGCTTCGTCACCGACGAGGATCCGTCTGAATCATCGGTTTGTTCTCTCAGAAGTGTGCATGAAACAGAATTGAGACACAAGAATCGGGAATTAGGGGAAACAATCGTCCGAGTCTTTATCAAGTCCGAATCTTTACCGTTGAATATCATAACAGGTCGTGCTTGAGCACGTGTGTGACTCAGACCCGTTCCTCTCATCCCTGAGCACTGACGAACAATCGCTGACACACGAGAAATATCCCCTTGAAAGCAACTTGAATAACGCTAGATTACTGTAACCCTTTCAGTACCCTCCTCCTTTCCTCGAAGATCAACTGGAAAATGGAAATCACGAAAGTGCCGTTCAGCCATGCTGTAGCCAGGGACAAGCAGGAGTGGACAATGCTCACTACTTGTTTGTCAGCACTATGGACGGAAGCGTTAGCGCGCTGGATGTATCCGATGGGGGAAAGCTGTCTTGGAGCTCACAGTCGTTTGAGGATGGCTCGCCTCTTCTGAGTGGAACGCTTAGTTCAACACAGGTTAGCATTACGCTGCTCCATGCAATCATTTGTGCGCATTAAGATGAGCATGAATGAAATGCCCTACAGCCTGGTCCCCTCCCTGGACGGCAGCCTCTACATGTACTCGTACCATGACGGAATCCTGCAGCCCATCCCCATGGATGCTAACATGCTGCTTCAGTCTAGTATGATGATCGGGAACGATGCTGTAGCCGGAGGGAGGATAGTTACCGTCACTGGTGTTGATCCCATGACCGGAAAAGTGCGGTACCGGTGTGGCCCTGAAAACTGCGATCAAGAGAAGGATGCATCCGCGAGCGAGTCTGTAAGTCTCCTCATGCAGCGCATTAGAAACACTGTACGCGGAGTGGACTCGATCTATGGCCAGGAAAAGTATGTTTTCCGGTAAAGTAAAAGATGATCAAATGGATGAATAGGTGGAATCTTTCTGTAAGCGAATACGTGCTTTCGCTGAGTCGCAGGAAGGATGGAGTTCCCGCTCAGTCCGAACCGTCCCACCTCACATTCCGCATAAGCCTTGCTGACGGTATAGTTTCGGCTTACGACAGTTGCGGCAGCCGACTATGGGCGCACGACTTTCGGACACCAATTGCAAAGGTGTATGAAATGTTCCAAGGAAATCTGCACGAGGTTTGAACTAAGGAAAGCCGCTTTTACGCTCGTTTCAGGTGTCCTTATTCAGCAATGAAAATGTTGAAAGCGCCTTCCATGACCAAGAACATCCCTTCGCCGATAACCCGAACATTGACTCTCACGCGTACTTTGGAACCGTAGACTATCGTCCATATATAATTCCATCGCCAAAAGCCCGGAACGAATTGCGAAGACTGGCTTTAATGGACGAAGTGCGCAGCTATGAACCGTCTGCCTTCTCTCCGATTTCTCCAAATTCAGTCGCTATTCGGGACAAGTCGATCAGTAAGTTGTAGTTAAAGTTCTTCAATAGTCGACATTGTTTTCAGCAAGTATAATCACAGGAGCGTATGAAAACATGTCGAAAAGTTTTTCGAATTCCTGCCCTCCAAACGAAGCGTATACTGTAGCCTCTTCCGAGGCGGAGGAGATGGTCTCCGTTTCATCTGCACAACGCGGTTTGTAGACACAACTTCCATTCTGTTATATCTTACAGCTTGTAGGTAACCAGGGTTGGTTTATCTGGAGATATAAGGCCCCTCAACACCGAGATCTGGAAGACTATTCCTCCTCGAACGTCGCCAGAAGGAGCACGTATGTTTCGTCAACGTCGTTGGAACAGCGTGTTTCAAGAAGGACGCAAATAAAGCAAAGCATCCAGAACGTTCTTGACACCTCTGAGCCAGTATCCCCCGTATGGTATTTTGGAAACGTTCGACGGTCGAACGTACTGACTACTTTGTAGGAAGATTGCAACACTGGGACTGCTTTTTGGAGCGATGATTACCATTGTGGTTGCTTGGTGTCGCTCCGGTAGACACAGCAAAGAGAGGAGCCCAACAAGCTCTTCAGCAAACTTAACGACTACTACGACAATAAAAGAAAGCAGCACGGTGAGTCCGCTTTGGCGCTTAAATGTGTTTAATAAATGCTAAAGGAGACGCCACCACCGGCACCACGGAAACCGCTACGAGAAAGTACATCTTCAGCTTCCTACCCGATTCCACCCCAGGGAGATCCATCCACTTATGTGTCCAAGTTCGTTTAAGATGACCTTGGAGGCATGCTATCCAACCTTCAGGTTCTTGCAAGACTTTGATCCACTTAAATGTCTCGGTCGGGGAGGCTTCGGCGTTGTCTTCGAATGTCGGAACAAACTGGATGAATGCTCGTATGCGATCAAGAGAATTGCCGTCTCTGACAACGCTTCGGCTACGGAACGTGTAAGGCGAGAAGTGAGGGCTATGGCAAAGTTGGACCACCCCGGCATCATACGGTATTATCACACGTGGATTGAACATCCTCCCAAAGGGTGGCAGGCCGAAATGGACAAGCGGATTCTGAGTGAAATGTGAGTTGGATCTCTGATCTATTGTGCAAGTAAGGTCGTTTGCAGGAGCTTTGGTTCGTCAATATTGGACACAGCTGGAACTGAAGAATCCCACTCAAAGGCTTCATTAATCCAAGCGAAAAAGAAAGATATCTGTGAAACGAATAGCGCTTCTCATTCTTCTAATCCGAATACACTGTCCACGGAAGACACATGGGATCCAAATTTTGCAAATGACTCCCCACAATGTTCTTCTAGCGAGACTAGCAGTGATTCAGAGTCGAAAAACGCGAAACGTAGGCTATATTGCAATCAATGGGAGCATACTACTGTGTCACGTTTCAGCAATGGTAGCGCCTCCCGATTTGACTGATGCCTCCGATGGGATTGTGTTCTGCAACGAATCTGGTGTGTCAAAGTCTCGAAAATCACAAAGCGAAGAGGAGGGTCCCCTCGTCCCACCGGTCGTATTCGTGGCTACGGAGACCTCAGAGCTGCAAACGTCCCGGTCGAGGACCAGCTACGTCTACATGTACATTCAAATGGAGGTAGTGTTCTAGTCCCATTTACCTCAAATTAAGCGGCAGGATCTCTTCCATTAACGTGTGTGGTATTAGAAGATTTGTCGGCCTTTCAGGAGAGGGAGAGGGTCTCACAGCTGTACCACCCTGTTGCTGCAAATATTCATTCGTGTAATCAACAAATCTTTTAGCTGTGCCAACGAGAAACCCTTCATGAGTGGCTCCTCAACAACAGTGAACGGGAAGTCGTGCAAATGCGTAGGTGGTTCCGCGAACTTGTCGACGCCATCGCCTACATTCACTCTCAGGGCTTAATTCACCGCGATCTCAAGGTTTCCTATTCGATGAAGACATTCATGATGGTGATATTTTTAGCCTCAGAATATATTCTTCGCTGCCACAGGACGGCTAAAGGTCGGAGATCTCGGATTAGCCACGCAAAATATAGAAGGTGCTGCGCTTTCGGACGCGGAATCCCTTTCGATCTCTGACGGTTTTTCGCATACGGGAAATGTTGGCACGCGTTCGTATATGAGTCCGGAGCAGGTATTATGCGGTTTATGCATGGATTCTACTAAGTACTTCCAGCTTGCCGGAAAGAGTTACAATTCAAAGGTGGACGTGTTTTCACTGGGACTCATTTTCTGCGAGATGATGACCCCTTTTTCCACCGTTCAGGAGCGTGTCGACGTCCTGCAAGGTCTTCAAATGGGTAGTGTGTCAGGTCGGAATGGGAAAGTGCGGCTGACTCTTCCGGAACACGATGTAAGTCTTTGTGATTTTCGACAAAACTGACGCATTTTTGCAGCTTTCATTCATTAAGTGGCTCACTCATATGGATCCGGAAAAACGTCCACTCTGCAGTGAGATTATAACGTCGGAATACTTGCAAGTCAAGTAGTGATTCTTGTACAAATCTATGTGTAACTACTGCTGTAAATATGAATCGGGTTAAGCTCTCCAGTTCACTTGTACATATATTGTTCTGTGATTGCCACATTTGGGTTTTTTATAATTACTTATTTATTTATAAACTTCATGCAAACATCATTCACAATACACAACAAAAATGGTGACGGCTTATATACTTGATCAGGCTGGTAGTAGTACTGGCATCTGCGTCCTTCGACTATGGGACGACTTTTGAATCGAAAGGTCTAAATCATGAAGTGTCAAAAGGCCCTGAAATTTTAAAAGTCACCCCTCGGTTGAACTCTGCCAGCTGGAGACCTCTTGACGTCATCGACTTACCAGAGGGATTGACGTAAGGAAAGAGAAGAGGAGAGAAGAGACAAGCATAAAAGTTAGACATACAATAGGTGCCGGCCTTCCTTGACAGTTAAGTTAGACATGCCTTCCGCCCTGGTTTTGTTTATAACTGAGTATTTACTTATAAACAGTATACAAAAGGCCTTCACTGATACACCCGTGGACATGTATCATCGAGTGAGATCTTCTCCAGTCACACCGACTTGTTTCAATGAGCTGTTTCGCGCATATGTGATCCATAGAGTGGGGCCAGTTCGCGGAGCGGAAGTTCGTCGCGAGAGGACGCCGTTTTCCGGAGAAGCTGGTACGCAGCAACTGTTGACACGATGAAAGAGAAGAGCAGAAGAATAGTGCCTACGCCGTGGAGGTAGAATCCGTTACCGATCTTTTGCTGAAGGCACAAGGACACGTTAACCAACTGCTGAGTTCAACTGTACCTCGTATGTGCCCACCAGTCCCTGGACAAAACGGTTGTCAACTCTGTGGGAGGCGAAGAAGAAGGTGCCGTCGGCGATGACCGCATTGGATACTGTAGATAATGCGATTATTTTGTTTAGATTGTGCCACACTGGATTTTTGGACAATGGATCCCACAGAATAGCAGATTTTTATTTTGAGAAGACACCTAAGGCATAGAAACATAGTTTTTTCTCCTAAAACATCTGTGCCCAATACGCATGTCGAACGTTGTCCCCTTCCTTTAAAGAAGGTTCCCTAATTTCCGAATTAACTTTTGTTATAAGGTTTAACTTTAAGGTTGTCAAACGATAGCGAACACATTGTCTCCATTCACTCTTTGTAAACGTTCAACTTACATGCTAGGAATACCAATATGTCGTAGACAACAGCGCAGGCACCGTAGTATGGAGAACAGATGCCGAATACCAGGGCTAGCAAAGCCATGGACATCGACAGGAACATGAATCCAAGTACAACCTTGTGCCATCCTAAATTTCTTGATGCTGACTAGGGCCGGAACCAGAGTCATTTTACCGAAGAACTGATGATGCTCAGCTTCTCCAGCAGCGCTGTTAATGTCGATATCAGCCAAGGTCCGGTCAATCTCCTCAGCAGCTGACATGTCGAATTTGTAGGTGCAATGAAGAGGTCTGCTTTCATCTTTGTAAGTGTGGACTCCGGTTTCCACCATGCGGAGTTCCGCCCTGGTGCAGTCGAGCCATAGACCGTGCTAAAAGTTTGTAGAAAATGAGACACAGGAAGAACTTACGTGATGTTCGGCTCGGAATTCCTTGATGTCGACCACTTGCCAGGAAGGACTCAGAAGGCCAGCGACGTTCAGACCAATTCCAACGAGCAGAAGAGCCAAAGAGAAGACAAGAATAAGCGTTTGACCGACTCGACTCTCACTGCTCATCTTCACTGAAAGTTTACACGCTGAGTGAGTGAACTCAGGTGGCAAGGAGGTTAAGCGTCCTTGGATGACTAATGTTTGAAGACTGGAAATCGGAGTGGAGTGGGTCGGTAGTTAAATAGGCGGTGTGAGTCATCCTCATGCGCGGATACATTCTCACCGCGATATTGCAGAGAACAGAAAAGTGGGGATGTTGTGGCGCCGGATGTAGTGGAAAACAGCGCTTGGAGCAGAAGAAAAGGTCATAAAAAATGCGCGCGCCAAACTTTGAGCGTGAGACAAGGGAGAGCTGGACGAGTGCGGACAGTGCTCTGTCACATGGACGCGAGTATACCGTCTCCATGGGAGCGTGCGGAAAAACGACCTTGAGGGGAGCCGCGATCGATCGCGCCTGACCACCTGGCATGGATATGCGCTTTGTGTACGTGTGGGACAGCCGCAGTGGAACAATTTACTTAATTAAGATATGCTACAGCGGAGAGTCTTTCAGTGCAGCAGATACTTTCTTTTCTTGCTGGTGAGATAATCCTTCAGATTCGGACGACTTCCGATGCGCTGGTAGATGAGGCTTAGAAGATTAAAATCTTCAATGGGGAACTTCTCGACGTCCGGAAAGCCTTTGTTGTAGTGAAGGTTCCAGGTGACGTTGAACAGAACGAAGTCAGCTAGGGAAATCTAAAATTTGGTCATGTGACGCATTCAGATCGGCGTTAGGTACATCGTTTCCGACAAGCCAGTTTTGGTTGGCCTTGGCATGTAGGCGCGTTTCCAGCATCTGGTAGAAAGGATACACGTGGGCTTCCAGCACCTTGTTGTACTTTGCGATCTGAAGAGTGACCTGATTATCCTGTTACATCCGTCGTACGACGATCTGTGTACTAAGAAGGTGACACTTAAAATAATGGACTTTCTTCTAATTTGAAAAAGCAGGAATTTATTCCTTCTCGGATAATTACGATGTGTCAATTTTTTCAGACATATTGAAAAAGTAATTTCTCCCAAAATGCAGGACGCAATACGGATATTAAAAACAAACACTGCAAGCTGATAGCGATGCTCTTCTGAGCTTTCGAAATCCTTCTAGAATGAAAAGGAAAAACATGCGAGCTCTGTTTACTTTTTCTATCGAAAAATGATTTCATAACATACATGTATATGTCAGGCCAAAAAAAACGACCACCTCTTCAAACAATAGGAATAAAAATACGTCGATAAAAATAGTGTCCTTGTTACCTTTTCCTCGACGTTCTCCTCGAGAATGACGCCTTTCAGCTCGGTCACAACATCGGCAAATGTCGCGACGATTTCGTCAATGCGAGCGCAGTCCCACTCATCGACCCCATAATATCCTTAAAAGTCCAAACCAATCGTCTGTTTTCACCAAGGTTAAATTACCGAACGCTTTGGCAAGGAATCGGTTAATGGCGTCCGACTGGCAGAGCTGTTTGCCGTTATGCTCGAGGACGGGTAGCTGCTCGTTGGGGAAACCTGAAGTGTGATCAAGGGTACCGCTGCACTCAAAAGGAAGAAGAATTCGAGGGTCGAAAAGCAGCCGTCGGGAAGTATCGATGTGCTCTTATCAGTTGTAAGGGAAGCGTGTTGTAATGAATGCAATGTTTAAGCTGCTCACTAAGATGCGTTTAGCAACATTGGAGTTGCTATCGCACCACTCCGTAGCACCCAATACGGTTTTCGGTCTGTGTGCGTGCTGCCTGCATCACCACATGCAAAGGATGCCCGAAGGGTGACCGTGAAGCCTTGAAGTGACAGTCATATATTATGTACGCCGGATCAAGGACGAGAATTAGGCATAGGTAGTTGAGGAAACCTACTGCTTTTCAGCTGTGGCCACTCGTCAAACGTGATGCGGTGATCTTCGAAATTTACGTTCGCATCATGGAACATCAAACGAGAGACTTCCGCTCTGAAAGCAGACAATCGAATTGCATTCTATGAGGCCGTGCTTTGTTCTCGACAGCCGTCTGGCGGTGTCGACAAAATCGGGAAAGCGACAGAGAAAAAGCTACACTTGCCTTCCTTCAAGGTCGAAGTAAACCAGACGGAATTTTGGCACAACCGGCATCTTCGCAGGGGACAAATGGAAATGATTCGTTTGCTTATCAGTGCTAAGGACGCGTAGCTCATTCAGGCACCCTTATCACCTGCTTCACTCGCATCAGATGGCAAGGAAACACGGAATTATAGAATGTTTATTATTTTTGAATTTTGCATTTGGCTTTGGTGAGATGACTGTATTGCGGCGCTGATCATCATTTTTCTGCAAACAAAAAGTGCGGAATGTCTAGCGACGAGGCCCGTCTGGGACAGCGGCACGGTAACCCTCTGTACTGTGGAAATGGAATGTCCATTAAGCGGGCCTTGTCTGGGGTACGGTACTTCCGTGCAACACCCTAAGTGCAGAAACTGAGTCACGGGAAAACAGACATAAACAAAAGCGAAGCACGGTATTAACATCATTTTTTGCCAGGGTGAGGCACGTTATCTTGAGACGTTAGTCACCAATGACGAGGCAGATAAAAGTGCTTCCGGTCATGGCTTGCGGTTTCACAACAGTAACGGTTTACGTGGCTTATCATGTGACTGCACTCCAGCAGAAAACAATCATGTCCAGAGGCGTTCATTGCTTCAGTGCAATTTTATCGCAGCAGTTCGGTCCAATTTGCTGCGTCCAGAACTGGCACTGGGTAGGAAATGATTTGCGCCTATTATGAGTGTCCCCTAATTGCATCATCTCGATGTAGCAAGCTTGTCTGTGAAGACGCTCGCCAGCTACTTAGTGCTTTGTGCAAGCGGCGTGACGTCACGTAAGTTCGCATGGCGCCGCTCGATCGGCCTTTTTTCTTGCAACTGATTTCGTTCTTCGCACTCGCTCGCCGGATGTTTGGGATGAACGTCTTCTTTGCAAGTCCAATCGCGCGTTATCCACCAAACACGGCTCCTGGCCGTGTTGTCAGGCCTTGTTTTTCTAGTTTCTTTCGCAATCTTTCGCGCGACCCGCTGTGGAATGTTTCGCTTTCAGGGAGGCGTGCCCTTCTCTATTCACACCAACTACTCACCTCCGTGTGATAACGGATCGGCGCAACTTTCTCAGCAAAAAAATCTGCATGTTGTTTTTTGCCCGGTTGATTCGAGCCTGGTCGGCCGCCATCATCGTCTCCAGGCCGGCCGCGCGCGCGTTGCACCGCCTACTCTTTCCCTTCGCCGCGACCGGCGGCTGGCTTCGATCCAATAGTGTGTTGTGCGCGTGCGACGATTGTTGCCCTTCGTTCGAGCGCTTCTGTAACTTCGAAGCTTGAGCTCCCACCCCCGTCCGTCAGCGCCTTATCAGCATTGGTCGCGCGGTCGAGACTCGCGCGTCAATGCCATTCGCGTGGTCTCGCCGAAGCGCGTCGTTCGTGTCGTGTGCGCGCAGCATCGTTTTTAGCCGCAGCAGCCTTTTCTCTCCTCAACAATTAGCCGGTATCCGCGTCAGCTTAGTCGGCTCTTCTGCCCGAGATCATCACGTGTGGCGTGTGTTTTCTGTTTGCCACCGCATAGACCTCGATCGCTCCCACACATCGCTCTGATCCACCCAATCAATCCAGTCTTATTCGATCTTTTCTTTCTTCAGCACGTGTCCTTTTGCTGCCGACTCCGTTCATCCGCAATGCTCGCTCCCATCGTCACGAAAGATATGAAGCTCTTTCCTTCGCGCCCCCTCCCGTCTTACGTCAAGAATAGCAACGTTCGCGCCCGGGCCCAAAGTCTCGATGAAATTGGAGGACCGAGTCCGGCTAAGCCGTTCCGACAGCGGAACGCGCAAAGTGTCGGCAATCTGCCCGGAGTTGCCAAAAGCCCTCCGAAGCGATCGTCCGCACCTCGGACACCGCTCGACTCCATAAAAGAAGGCGTCGAGCTCGGGGCGTCGTCGTCCAACTGCACCAAATCTTCGTCGACCATCAACGACGCCACCGATAGCCGCTCGGTGAAGTCTGCGGGATCCGTGGAGGACAAAAAATCACCTAAGTCGATAGTGAAATGGATCACTGGAGCGTTCAAAAAGTCCAAAGATTCGTCCGCGTCTTCTTCGCCGACTTCTGGAAACGACGACGAGCAGCAGCTATCTGGGTCTCCTCCCGATAACGGCCGCGAAGTCGCCAGGCCGTACTCCCTGAGGCGAACCATCAGAACAGAATCGTTAAATAGCAGTAGTTGACCATTGTCTTTCTGATTCTTTTGCGCTGACTGTGATTTCCTTCCGATATTTCTTTCACCACTTCCTTTCCTATTTATTCACATATGTCAATCTCTCTCACCGATCCACCCACGTCTGACCACTCTTCTCTCCACGAATTGTCTGCTCAGCTACATTCTTTGACCAAAGTGCTTTAATCGTCTTTGCTCAACTGACGGATGCCCCCACCCTCTAGTGTTGAGATCCGGCTACAGCGGCATCGCTGCTATGTATTCTGAATAACTAGGTTAACAATGCGTTCTTTTGATTTACACTTGCCAACATATTGCGCGATATGTGTAAATCGGGCGTGCGTAATTTTCGTTTTCAGTGTTATTACCCCTTACTATGTAAGTGAGGTAGGCCAAAGCCCAATAGCCTAAGTCCGACCTGTCTTATTCACGGCTTAGCAGTTTGCCTTCTGGCGATTTCTGCTACTGCTTGATGTGAATGGACGTCCTCCACCTCCCTCTAGTTATTCCGTCTACTTTTCGCTTTCGCTCATCCCTTCCTCCTTCTCTCATTCTCTTTCTCTAATATCAACGATTCTTCCAGTCATCCACCATCCTGTCAATTCCGGTGATTATCCAGCAATTCCGACCTTTTTGTTGATTACAAATTGCCCGTCTAGCTCATCCTGTACATTTTCCTTTTCCACTCTTCTTCACTACAGCGCTTCTCCTGCCGGGTATGTCATATATAATAGGCTCTAAAAGTGCTCATCTCTTTTGTTGCTATCAAATTTCCTGAAATATCTATAATCCGTCTTCAGTCCTCTTTGTCCATCTGATGTGTTCATTATCGACTGGATTCAGAATAAAGCCTGTAATGTCGGCTCGGGTGCAAGCTGTCCCAATGCACTCACACTTTTCAGAGTTTTTCACTGTCGTCCGCCTGTGACGTCGTCAACCTCGGAGGAAAATCTCGCTGCAGCCGGCTGTCGTCGTCGTGTGTTCCACGGTGTCACGTGGTGCTACTTCGTCCTTCGCAGTGTGCATCAATCTCATTGCGTCTCTCGCCAGTCCTCGACGAACGGGTCGCCGCGCTTTGGTTCCCGATCGTCGCATTCCGTTTTTTGTACACTGTTCCGGATGATGACGCAGAGTGTGGGTGACTGTTTGGCTTGATCGTCCCCGTCTTCCGTATAGCTGCACAGTGTTTGCTTTAGCTGCTCGAGACCGAAGCAAAACGCACAGATCTCTCCGTTCGGCCAACACCCAAAGGAGCAAAACTGTGCGGGGGGAGAAGGGACGCCGAAGCCGCTAGGTCAAAAGGTCACGATGTACGGCTGACCAGGGTGGTATCAACGATAGCCTATCGTTCTCCCAGGACAGTCACGGGTCTCGCTCTCCGCCGTGGGAATGTCACAGGGCAGTGATAGAGTGGTCATCACACGGAGACACCTGGCTGCAAGGAGCTCTTCCGAGGCAAACATCCGCAACCAGCGGGGTCACGTGCCAACTCCGTCTATTTGTTTCTTTTGCCGGGCAGTTGCGGGAAAACGCCGTGTTTGAGGTTGTGGCAGAGGCAAGCGGCAAGCAAGCGGCGACGGGCGTTCGGTTGCGACGCGACCGACCGCTTTTCGTCGTGCGCCCTTTACCCTTGTCGACCTGCTTAAGCGTTTTCCTGCAAAACGCGCCACCGAAGCAAGTTGGCGACGTCGTTTCAGGTCACGGATCGATTTTTATCCGACGCGCTTAGTCGGCGAAGGCACCGCGCATGGACACAAAACTGCTCCCGAAGAAAAATTGGGCGAAGGCTTATCGATCCGCCGACGTTGACTCACGCGCCTGCGAGATTTCGTTCCTTTTGAAAAGACCGATGGGCCCGCGGATTTCGGCGCTGGCTCCTGTTGGAGGCCAGGTGTAAAGTTTGCGTGAGAAAGAGCACATCAAGGAATGGGAAACTCGGCTGTGTAATCTGATGGAAGTCGCAAAAAACGTTGTCTGAACTGCGTCAGCATTCTGCGATTTAAGGCTCCTAATCTCGTCCCAAATCAGTCGCAGCTCGACTGCAGACACAACTAACGGCGCAATGCATTAAAAACACAGTCCGTCGCCATGAAGTTGGCACGTGCACATGATCAGTTGAACGATAACCATGAAGCTGAGATCAGCCGTGTGCTTATCAGGAACATAGCAAACAGTGACGAACAGATTTTTAAAGAAGGGAAGACTGTGTAGCCTCTATATGGACACTTGACCTGCGCTGCTATGCTTATGCTTACAACTGTCCTTGCCTGCTTAAGAAACGAAAAGATAAGATTTAAACACAACTCTGTGCCTCCACTCTAGTTCCTCTACACCATTTGTGCTCCTTCCAGGATTCCCCGCTCTATCATCTTGTTTTTACTGTGCAAAACCCCCTGTGTCAAAAAGTTTGTCTTATCGGCCCGGAAATAAGACTACTGCGTTACGCAAAAGAGAACGCGAAGCAAGACTGTTTTCGTGATTGTACTCCAATCTAGGGAATCCTCACTAGAAAAAGGACAAAAAATATCACAAAACGGCTATTTTCGTTCCGATGTGCCGAGAAATTTCTAATTTCTTGTTACGACAAAACAGCGACTTCTGCAAAAAGCTTCCTTGTATAGTGGATTTCTAGAGGTAGCGGAAGTCAGCATGCATTTTGGTTTAAATGTTGGGCAATGCAAAGGAGCGCACGTCTTATTGGCATTTACTGATCCTCACAGAAGCCTTCTAGTTCTTTACAGAGTTACATGTGCTAGCGTGACATAACTAAAGAGTCAATAGTAAGATGGTCACCGGTATCACTGCAGTTACGGAGGTGTTGTGTGGAGGTCGGCCAGAACCACAACGGAGAAGTTTTTAGGCAAACCTCTGGACGCTGTTTTAATGAAAACGATACGCCACCTAGCCGACTATTTTGAAAGACGTCTGTTAGCATCGCTAAATGCCAATATAACGTCGCCCTTTACTTGTGTGACAGCTACAAGGACCCGAAACGCGGGAACGACAATACATGCCTATTGAATAAGCTGCCCGAGACAGACACCGAAGTTGGTAGCACGATCGTTGGTACCTCCGACCTCCAAATGCGAAGCAGCGGTTAATCCCAGCGGTGAGTCGGCTCTAGCGTAAGCTGCGCTTGTTATATTTGTATTTTCTCTGGCCATTTAGTTTATACACAAACCACCCTTGTGGAAACTTCTACGATTACTACATTTAACTCATTACGCTAACTTAACGCACTGCAGTGTAAGTCCGATCGTTTATCCTTAATTGTTTTCCAGTCTCATCTTTCAGCCTTAACTGTACCAGAACGTAACGACATAGGCGCTTCTTCTCCTCTCAGAACGCCTCCATGCGCTCAGGCTTCTTGTATTATAAATATTATAAATTTGTGTACTGCTTCTTTAAAAACAATGCATTCGATATACATTTTATCGATATTTACGCTGTCTACCCTTACGATTATTCTGAGATAAGCGGAAATAAATACCTGTTTATAAGAGCCGCATATAACAAACTGCAAAATGTTTATTGAGCGTTAAGAATACAAGGCAATAGGTCAAGCAAAAGATGGGCAATATTCGCCTAAACGACCGCAAGTCGGTTATCAATGTAATTAAAGTACCTCCAGACATGTTAATACTCATTGCTTGAAATTTAAGCTTACAAACTGCTACTGCTCTCCTTTCTGTCATCCGGTTTTCCTATTTCATAAATCAGTGGTGATGAAATGCACTGCCTTGTGACAAATACGTCCACGATGTTACACAGAGCAGTGCTTCTTTACGCTTTTCGTGTGGGAAAAAAAACAATCTAGACTCTATGTGTCAGTTCTTCAAAAATCACTTGCTCCATTGTTTCGTTTTTTACATCGCTGGGCTGGCTTTTAGGTGCATACCCACATATGCTGGTCTAAGTCTGGATGGCAACGAAATGTTAGACGTCTACAACTTTTCAAGTGTTCAGCGCGTCAGACACTCCAACATTTCTAAGCACCATATGGAAGTTGCTGACCTGTCCTTTGATCTACGACCTGGACATGGGCTTGCATCCAAAATTTATTCACACCTCGCATCATTCAATCCACATTGCTGTGTGATCATCTTACATCATCCTAACACTTTCTTTTCACACTTGCTAGCTGATCTCACAATTTGCTTCACAACTTGCTATCAAAGTTCGCACATTAGGGGAGCATAAATCAGGACCGGCTAGCGCAGTTTATCGGATCGGACAAGGGAGCCACAATCTGTGGGATCGGCCAGAATAAGGTCAGCGTTAGACAATGAACAGATCAAAGTTATCTTGAGTGACATTTATTCTTCAAAAGGGTTTCTTCTCTTCTGTCATAGTGAAGAAATTTAAAATGTTTTAAACTGTTCTGTTAATCATCAATGATTTTATTTATGAAACAGGAGTGATCACAGTCTGATAGAGTTTGGCCGTTTCGATCTTCATCTGAAATCTCCAAGTCAGCGGACGACTTGGTGAACCTGTCCCACATCCGGCTCTTCGTTTTAAACTCGTTCAACGAAAGTTAAAAGATATTTTCCTTTCCAAATATGAAGTCTATTTTTAAGAAATTCTCCCACATTGGCCTCCCGAATACTCATGAACGTACATTGTGAACTGTCCACATCTCGGTGCTCGACAGTACTGCAGAATGCATTGTGAGAGTATGCTCAATGATATAAGTGTGTACATTGAAGGCACTACGCTAACGAAAAACTAGCTTCAAACATGAGGTTCAAACAGGAGCTTCTCAGTGTCTTGACAAAGTTGGATTTAGTGCTTTTGTTGCAATTTGTACGCGTATGCCATTAAAGAAAATTTTATTAATTCGACGAAAAATTACATTGCGATGTGAGATAACAGCTGGCGATGTGCTATTGTATGCTGTGCTGTAGGAGTTACACCTTCTGCAGGTCGTCCGAGTAGCCGCTTGACTTTCTGCACGCGACGAAGAATCCACAGACGCAGGTGATTACGACAAATGCTCCCAGAAGAGCAGCCTGCAGGATGAGGAGCGTGTTGCTCGGCTCAGGTTCGATGGAGATGAGGTGGTTAACCTGAACGAATCATCAGAGTTCGAAGTTTTTAAACTTGAACAAAACCTTTTTAAACGTGACATGGAGATCAGCGACCTGATCGTGGGTCTTGAGAAGACCGATGACTTCGCTCGCGGAGGAGAAGTCGTCTTCATTGTAGAGCACACCTTCGTGGCTTCCGTCATCGTCACGGTCATTACCTTCGTCTTCGTTTGTGTCCTCCGCGGTCTTGTCTTCATTTTCCTCCTCATCATCATCGTCGTCATCCTTCACCTTCTTATTCTTACTGTCCTTTGCTCCGCTTTCCTTGGTTTTTTCCTCGGATTTTTCATCTTCTTCTTCCTCGTCGTCGTCATTATCACCGTCGGTTTCTTCGTCGTCCTCATCGTTGTCGTCCTCATCGTCGCCCTTCAAGTCGTCCTTCTTGTCTTCGACAGTTTCGTCCTCATCATCGTCATTGTCTTCATCCTGGTCCTTCTCTTCGACTTCTTTCGTGTCTTCCTCCTCTGCGTCGTCATCTCCAGCTTCGTCTTCATCGTCCTCCTCCTCTTCCTCATCTTCGTCGGATTCGACGGTCTTAGACTGTTTCTTCAACGAAACGTGCTTGGCCGCCTTATGCCCAGCGCGAACATTGTCCTTCAGCACTCCGAACTGGACGAGGAATTCGTCGTTATCTTCGGAGCAGCCGACACGGAAAATTACGATGTCATCCTAAAGGATTGTATGTAACTTTTTGTAATATGTACAAGTATATTTATCTTGGTAGTCTCTATCAATCTTTCTATTGGTACTACACAGCAGAAATAGCGCAAGTACCTATGTTTTTTGGCTCTCAGGCAATCACTCCCTATGCACGTTAAACAGCCTAAAGAAACAAAAAAATGAATGCAATTTTAGATCGGGCTTGCAATTTTCCTATCGATAATCAGTACCTCATCCCTCTGAAGAGAGCCGGCGACGTCCTTGCGGAAGTGCTTCTCAGGAAACTCTCCCAGTGACTTCGCTTTGTCGTCGAGAGTGAAGACGGCAGAGACAGCCTCGAATTCGTCGTTTACGATATGCACCACTCGGTTGCAAGTCTGTTCGGGAGCGAACGCCTAAACGACCCTTTTGCTTTGCTTGGACGCAAGAAGTCCTTACATCAGCCGACTTGGCCATGGCACAGACACATGCATGTTCCGGTACGTTCTCGTTGCATACTGTATGCTTGGGAAGCGGGCAAAGGCCGGTCTGCTCGGCTTCTTCGCTGAAGGCGCCCGCCGCAAGCAGCACCAAGAACAAGAACAGCATGCCGTTCGCTAAATAAGCAGAAAAGTTGAAGTCGGCGAAATTTATTAATTGTTGCGCCCACGCCCGCGCTGAGAGCTTCCCGTGGATTAAGTGGCAGCATTAATCAATGGCACGCACACCTTTGTCGGTAATGTCATAAAAACAATCCTAAGTGGGGGGCGAGGAGCTGGACAATGTCAAGGGACAGACAACGTCGACAGAAGACGAGCCAACCGCTACATGAAACGGGGGAGGAGAGGTTGAAGAGCGGAGTGGTGAAGAAGCGCCCGCGCGGCACCGGAATTATCCACGACGAAGCTGGGAAGACTGTTTGACGGACTTGATATGCGATTACCGCTCGAGAGCTCTCGAATGACTTCCTCGGCTCTTCAAACAATGTCTGCATTACTCTGAAGCAGGCGTTGCTCGCAGGGCATTTGTTAGAGCACCTCCGACTCGCACTTCTTCAGTGTACAAACAAATCTCGCGCACACACTCTGAGGACATCCAACGGCGCTTGACGTCGGTCCATGCTAACAGAGAGAAAGTGTCGAGCCGACATGTTCCTACTGTAGGTGCGTGACTGGAGGAGAGGACGACTAAGCTCCTCCGCACCTTATGGGGATGGCGTGCCAGGAGACTTGTGCCTCCCGAGAGACGAACACCGTCGTCATTGTACTTTTGGCGTGGCCAATGACGCAGGTTCACACCTTTCCTGCAGCTCTCTTAAAAAACGTTGAAAGACCGTAGTTTAAAATAGCAATAGGCATCACAGTGGCAAAGAGAAGATTGACTCGATATTTTGTGGATCGAGAGCTTAAATCGTTCTACAAGAACCAAGCACTGCCACAAAAGCAATCCCAACAGAGGATAGAGTACATGAGCTGGTGGGAACGGCTCGTGCACTGATAAATTTTGCATGATGTCTGAATGTCCTCCTTTGTTGATTTTTCAGGCAAAAGTGAAAGCTTGCTAAGCTTTGTGCCCCCAAAACGTCATTTTTCTGAGTGCGGTCGACGGCGGCAGGACCTAGCACGGAGGTAATTAGCATGATTTGATCACACGGAAATACGGGTGGTAAATGCCATTTTCTGTGGTGGCAAGTGTCTTACAGCGACCAGTCACAGGTGTGTAGTACTACAGTAGGCTATGAAATGGAAATCATGTTTCTAGTCGGATGCCAGTTTAACTTCCTACTTTTTTGGCACGCCAAAGGTCTCGACGCGAAAATTTGGCGGAATGTGGTGGCGCCCGGAAATCTGGTGATTCTTCGATGAATTTCTATCGTTTCTGAGCGCACTTGATACCACCAGATTCCGCCAAATTTTCGCGTCGAGACCTTTGACGTGCCAAAAAAGTAGGAAGTTAAACTGGCATCCGACTATAGCATACCATGTACTACGCAGATTATTAAATCTTTGTGATTCGGTTTCGACCGGCCTTGCTGGCCATTGAATTGTTTTGTCATGATCGCCTGAACTCTTCAGCAAAAGTTAAATTACCCCGTTCATCCACGTTCTGCTTCTGCTTAGCGACGCACAAAATTTGGTTTAAGATCGGACGTCACAGAAAATGAGCACGTTTAGCGTGAAGCACTTCCATTTCTTTCGCAAACTATGAGCTATTCATGGATGGCTGCAGATCTTCATAAATCAAACGAATCATGCAGAAACTTCATCTACTTCTATCAGGCAGGATTGTCGTTGCAAGACCAGTTGCAAGCAGTCAGACCAATGAAGAACAGCTTGGATATGCCTTGAAATAGATAAAATAAGAATTCCCAGGTTATTTCAGAACATTATAGCGAACGTGCCTAATGTTGGTTAACCTAATGTTCTTCTTGACATGTCTTACCAGGATTGACCTGAACGACAGTTTTCATCTACCTTGGAGAACATAGAACTTTCTAAGCATATTTATACCACTTCATACATTATATATGTTATGTCCCAGTTCACATACAATATCTTCTCTCCCGGAAGTGCGTGCTTGGTAATTTTCTCGCTTATTGCTTATTTCCTCTTGGAGATTATGGAAAGAGACTAATATTCAATATTAGTCTAATATTCCGTAATACGAATACTAGTCCGGGTTATATATATACTCTCCAAAGTTTGCAATATGAGCATCGCGGAAGTTCAACGTGCGATGCTCTAAAATGTTTCGGATTATGCTGCTCGTGTGTTTGTTCCTCGTGCCACGGATGAAATCTAAAACTACGCAAAGCTAAGGGTAATCTGACACCATAATGTAATGAGGTAAAAAAATTCTGAAGCACGGGATCATACGCACCCCATCAGCGCTGTCGTTCTTCACGTGACCCTGCCGGGAAAGCCCCCTTTTTCTCTGCACGTCCGCATCCCAGGCAAGACATTGACTATGCGCATTGACAACGTGGAGCGATGGTGTTTTAAACTTTATTTAAGTGATCCACTTGAATAATGCGAAATCGAACAAATGTTGCAAACTATACATTCATACTTTGACTTCGCAACAGTTTCTGATATGTAAATATGCAACATTAAAGAGACGAAAGCGATGAGAAGACGACATGATGAAAGAGAGATGAAAGTTGCGGAAGAGAACACAATGGGACTAAATGGGACTACGGATCAGGCTGGCACGGGTCGCTGCAGGACCATGCCGTCCGGATGATGAGCAAATGCGGCGTTTTCGCGTCACAGTGGCAGACAACGGGATTAGAATTAGTTAGAAGCTCTGAAAGTTTAGAAAACACGGAGAAATGGCGAGTAGAAGTGTGTCTTGCAGGGAGGTCCTCGCCTGGCAGTCTCTCTGAGCACAACGAATCTTTACTATACATGTTAGAACGGACTGTGGAAGCTAGTATAAATAATCCGCAGAGTCGATGTCATTGGGGTCAGTCCGAGTCGTAGGGGTCGACGTAGCCTTCGTGATCAGGGTCTCTGTATTCGGTAAATCTGCTCGGGACCGGCCGGTTTCTGCAAGAAATCCGGTTCACAGGTGTGTCCTCCGTTAGCCCCCCGTTCTACCTTTCGATGCTCTCCATGCTAACGGGATTAGACTCTCGGACTTCCTTCCCGATGGAACTGAAACGATGCTCCCAGAACGACGGTGTCCGAAGCGCGGCGCTGAGGTAAGATGATCCGTTGGTGCGATAGTCACTGTCGCCTTTCGTAAAAAGATAGCCGGAAAGCGGCGCGCTTCCTTTTCCCTTCATCTCCCCGAGCAGCTTCGTCTCCCAGTCCTGCGGTCTGAGCACAAAGAACGCAGATGAGCTGACACGCGTCCTGACGGACACTCACCCTCGAGGGACATATCTGCCTTCGGGACGTTTGTACATGTCAACCGAATGCTGCAGGTCAAAGTCGAAGTAGTCGGGATCGTTTCTGTTCGGTCGACTGTAGTATGGGCGAGGCATAAAAGTCTAAAGAAGTGTTTTTCTTGAAATCGACAGCTTTGCCAGCCTAACCTCGAAGTCCGTCTCGTCGGCGTATTGTTCCGAGGCACTACCAGCCGACGGCTCTGGAGCTTTGCGGAACTCGCGTCGTGTGATCGTCTTCATATGCTCCGGTAGGATGGTGGTCTTCAGAAGCCGTGCCTCGATATCGTTGGCATGGCGATCGTACCGAGACTCGATACCTTGAGAGGATCCGACTGCCGGAGCGGCATACACATCTAAATGCGCGATCTAATCCTTATAACGATATCTCTCTTACTATGCGAGGAACCAAGTCCTCTCGGCTCCATGGCGCCGGAAGCGAACCAGCTCGGTTTTCTGGGAAGAAAGCTTTCGCCGTCCAAATGTGCGAACGGACTTTCCGAGCGTCTGGCGCGACGGCGGTTCAACTGCGAGTCCATGAACTCTGTCTGCTCACGATTCCTCTCCACGGTGCGCTTCGCTTTGTGATAAGAATCTTGAATGGATTCCTGGAGTTGCTTCCAGGAGGGTTTGCGATCCTGAATGCTCTCGTCGACCATGTCGTCGAATGTGATGCGTGGAAACGCTGGTGTGTGTAGCGGATATCGATTCAAACTTGCGGTTAGGATCGAATTATCGGGCGACGAGGATCGCGACCTGATAGGCGACCGCGGGGCCCCGTTGCTTGGACCCATCCCGAGAAGCTTGTTTGACTCGTCTATGATGGACTGCGAGTGATCACTTAGCTTGAGTTTTCGCGTCTAAAAGAGGTACCGTATAAACCGCGGAACCGACGCCACTTACCACTTCTGACGAGACATCGTCTGCCGCATTAGCCTCGGTTTCGGGCGCCGGAGCAGCGCCTGCAGCCGTGTCCTCAGTCTCACTCATAACTTATCCTGGGTTCGTTTCACTCGATGTTCTTCAAAACCGACACCGTATGGCTGTTACAACACGCAGAACGCGTAATCAGTTGGCAATGTGGTACGACAGGCGACGTTTTAGGGAAAAAAGAGATGTGAGGCGGGACAGAGAAAGTTTCATAGTCCAGCCGTCTGTGCTGGAGCGCGCAGAAAGCCAGCGCCGACGGATGAGTACTCTTACAATGCGACTTACGAGTGCAAACATTTATCCCTCCGCAAAATTCCTGACGGGCCGTCGAAAAATCGGATCAATTTGTTTTGAACCAGGTTGCACTGCTTCCAGCTGTGCAAGACTCCATAGGGCAACAATGGATGTGAGAAAGGAGGAAGGTTCGGCGTCAAAGCTAAACGTTGTATGGCAACGCGGAAGCGACAGTTTTGTCGGGGAATTTTTTTGCAAACCTCACGAAAAAAGTGATATCTCACGTCCAGGTCTTACAGCGTGGCAAACCTTAAGTGATCGAGCAAGGAAATCAGGCATTTATGGAGCGTGCTGCGCTGGAGCGACGAGTACACGGTGAAGCCGAAGGAGACAGTAGCTGACAGAAAGCGCAGCGGCGGTGCTTGTAGTGGATCGCTTAGAGCGCGCGTGGGAGCCAATCCCGCGAGATAAACACAGCCGAAGGGTGCAGAGCAAGACGGGATCGATCGGAGGTGAGCAAGAGGCTAAGGTGCAGAGGCAAGGGGGTAGATCGGCTGAGCACGGCGATCAGGCTTGCCGCCGGCCATAGAGCCACATAAAACTCTCAGGCCGCGGGATGAACACACCAAGTCGCGTCAGCGAGCCCGAACGCGTCCCTTCCCTTTCTCTCCATTTCTTTGTACCCCATAAAGTTGCAACTGGCAATAGGAAACGAAAGAGTTTATTAAAAAAACAAAACAACTACAGGAAAAAAAGGTAGTTAATCGCTGTGGTAACAGATACCGGCGTAGACAGAGATGTGGGGAGATAGATTTTGCAAGAGGTTCGGGTGCTTATATTATTAGAGGAGACAAGACGAGATCAACTTAAAACGTGTCATACAACAAGTAGCTCCGAAGCTCCGTCGAGCAACTCAGAGAACATGATGGACAGGGCGCGAAGAGGAACGGTCCTCGCCATCTAGGCGCAGTAGCCCGCGTTCGGAGCGTCCGTAGTGTCCACGGGGACGCAGTAGGTTCCCGAGGGGCAGTCGCAGCGTCTCTGGGGAGTGCCGAACACGTTGATCTGGCAGCGCTCATCCATCTCACAAGTCTTCCTCTGAAACGGGCCACGATTATGCTTAACTCAATGAGGGAACAGGATCCTAGGCTTAGACTGGAGACAACACCTTTGCACACTTAAGGGGATGGAACCGATGGCCCACGATTGGGGCACCAACTTACGATTCCGCAGACATAGTCGATGGTGACCGGGAGACCGTCGGAGATGGTCTGGGCGATGAACTGCTGTCCCTCGGGGCAGATGCAGTGGACGATCATCTGGAAGTTGCGGACGGTAGTTGCGATCTCGCCAGGCTTGCACATCGAGAAGTCCCGAGGCTGACAGAACTGAAAGGAGCACGGTCAGGATGAGATGAGCAAAGTGGACGGCTTACGTGGTAGTTGAACTCGTTGTGGGTAACCGTGCTGAGGGGGTTGCTCTCCGGGCAAATGGGATTCTCACCGGGGCAGTCGCAGATACCGAAGCGGATGCCGAAGCCGCTGGTCAAGCAGCTTTCGTTGGCCGCGCAGATGGGACGGCGGTATTGCTTCCGCTGAAAACGACCGTCGCATTCACCAGGGGCCGAAACCAGTTACTTACCAGAAGGAGCGAGTGGCCGGTAATGCCGGTGACGAGGAGAACCAGGGCCAGAACAGACATGGGGGTAGCACGGTTGAGCATGGTTAACAAGACAACGATTCACCCGGTTCTGAAAAGGAATCTATAGGGCGAATGAGGGCTCGGCAGGTTGGTCTAAAAGTCGAGTATTCACTGTGACACGAGAGGAGAGGCCGCACCTAAGACGCACCAGAAGAAAACCTCGGCGTGAAATGAGGATCTGAGGGGCCGGGTGACCGTATTTAATCCCTCTGACTTCGGCATACCGCCCACAAAACGCCGTAGCCCCTCCCTCCTTACGTGAAAAAATAGCGTTTTCCATGACTTTCGCATAGCCGCACACTGGGTTCCCACCAATGGAGAATTTTCTATATCCGCTCATGGGAAGAAGACAATTACCGGTTACCTGACACCAAATTTCCATCTGCAGGAAGCGGGCTACCCCAAATTTTAGCGTTTTTTTGGTAGAAAAATTTCCTCTATCGAGGCGATACATCCTAGGTGGCGAGGGGCGGGCAGCTCCTCGCGCAATTATGGAAACACGCAAGTGGGCGGCGCATCGGCGCTTTTCGGGCTGTACCATCTAGGCTATTTTCTTAGCTCGCGCTAATACCAAAATGAGAATGAAGGGGGCATAGGCATGGAATCACTCATGGTTAATAGGATATCCATTGGCGCATTTTTCGTTTAAGCGGGTTATGCACGAATAAGGCGGATTAACGGTAAAAAATCAGAAAAAAATTCCATAACAGGAAGAGACATTTTTATTAAATCTGTTCCCACCAGACAATACTTCTAAGGACATTAGGTAAGTGTTTACGAGGACACAGCCAGTCTACACACAAAAGTACTCGTTGGGAGTGTTCGAGTCGAAGAACGACTTTGTGGACCTAAAATTACGGGCGATACAGAACAGAAATCGCATTTTGTCAATGGAAGCTTTGAGATGTCCGAAATTTCGGGTCGCAAACTGGACATCGCTGTCCAAGTTGTCCGTATTTATATAAAACGGCCATTTTTTAATTCTGCAGAATTGGCAAAACGCCAAAGTTAGTGAGTTCTTTTATCCTTTCCTGTCAGCTATTAGTGCTTCCTCTTCCTCATTGCATAAATATTTTATATGTGATTCTAAATTCATGACTTTCTGTACCTCGCAACGTGTTTTCAGCAAGTATATATACATAAATAATGACAATATTGTTGACAAATTAGAAACAAGAGGAGTTGGGCTTTTAATTTGTTTTCTAAAACGTAAAGATTTATCGTCCGAGGAAACGCTGTGCTAAGAAATGTACCGTACTTTCCGTTCCGCTTTCCACAACAGTGGGTCGTTAATTCTGGACCACGGACTATAGCTTCCGGACTACAGCTCTCTGCTCTCTGCGCAAGAAAAATTGCTTGATGTCAAACACCTGCCACCATCTGGTCCAAGTTTTCCCAAGTCCTATGCTATCTTTCTGCTACGGAGAGCCATTAATACATAGGGAGATGCACATCGGCTATGACACTGACCCGCGATACAAAACGTCAATTGTACCGCAGGACAATAAACATAAATTTCCTGTACAATAGTCCTTGTTCTGTCCGCTCTGAGTGATCTCTCCGCTGAAAGTGTTCTGCGCGCTTCCAGGAATTTATGCCGCTAAAATCGCAAGCCGGCTTCCTGTTTCCTGCAGGAGTCATTTGTTCTAAGTGACATTATTTCTGACTTGGTGCAACCTTTAATGCCTCGGACGATCTCCTCAATTTATCGCTGGACAGATTTATGGACAGGAAATCCGAGGAAAGCTGGACGCCTTCGCGACCGCTAAAACGCTTGACATCATGCGATTCCCTAAGATCTAATGGAACGAAACTACACATCCGTGGGAGGTCGACGATTAAGGAATATTCGTGGTTGTTTGCCAACAACTTTGATGCCTACAGGCCGGCGAATAACAAACCTGAGGCTATTTTCGTTTGTTTAGAACTTCGACCGAGTCAGAAAACCATTTCTCAGCACGACTTAACGGAGTAATCCGCGAAACGCCGCCAAGTTGGCGGTGGACTTTGTGGATTATCCCTGTGATATCACATCGGGAGCCATGAAAATCAAAGACGCTTTCCACTACGGTGGATCATGTCCATCGCGAGGCATAAAGTCTCGGCTTATCCTCCTGACCACATTGCCACATCCTCTAATGAACACTTGACAGCGACTGCTTTTCCGATTTAGAAGCCAATCCGTGGGGTACGGTAGCAGAATCCCTTTCTAAATGAACACCGCTTTTCTCAGAAAGACGTCAATTTAAGCACAATTTGGACGTTCTGTCTCCGTGCTTCAGTTCCCGACGCTCATTGTGAGGACAATTTCGGTCATGTGTGGTCGTCTCGGTCTCAAGCACAATTCGAGTGTGTTCTCGTAGCTTACGTCAATCGCGCTCTGTTTGAGCATATGAATGCTTTCGGAAACGCGCCCCCCCCTGCGCGAATCCGACTCCTGTCCGTGTGTGAAATTGAGAGGGGCACTTGAATGGAAAGAAACTGGGGTCATGTCGCCTGTGGTCGTCCGATGACGGCGTTGGCGTTTCGAGAACCCACTCCAATGCAAGCGTTAATCCTAACGACTTGAGCCGGAATCACAGGTGCGTGACGTTGCAGCTATTATCTTTGCCATTAATACGAAAAGTTCAACGTGCTCCGTGGCTTTGTATGCTGCTTTGGAAGGTTTGACGTCGTACGAGCGAACCCACAATTACGCTCTTTGTCAATGGACGTGAAGATTATCCGAAAGCGATAATGAAACAATCGAATGCACGACTGCTCATCGATGA
The DNA here is from genome assembly GCA_016648015.1 of Steinernema khuongi. Lineage (NCBI taxonomy): Eukaryota > Metazoa > Nematoda > Chromadorea > Rhabditida > Steinernematidae > Steinernema > Steinernema khuongi. Next base: position 27,009 of record JADLIF010003140.1, on the reverse strand, counting down.
CACTTGCGAATGTTTTCGCCTGCTCCCCGCACCGTTCCCCAAGATGACTCATCCGACCTTGGCGGTCACCAGACAACTAAAAAGCCAATGAAAAAGATGGATAGCATCGTTTATCTGTAAGCCTCTTTGTCTCGTTTTTCGAAATCCTCGAAACACGGTTTGGAGGCGGCCGACCTACCGTAGTCTCGCGATGCGGCAGCGGCTGGCGAAGATGTAATTCAGAAAATCGCCCTATTCTTTATACATGATGCCAAAAGGCCAACGGGCAAAATTTTAATTTTCCATAGAGCCCTTCGCGAACATGTGCGTCAAAGACGCCAACGGATGAGGGCGAAATCTTTTGTTGATCGCCAAGGACTTGTCAATAATTAACGAGTTGCCTCGCCTCCGGTCACTTTCCCGGCTATTTATGGACAAATCCGTTACATTCCTCAGTGTGCGTACGCGGTGTGGGCCAATTGCGTGGACGGCCGGACAAGGGCTTCACACATTCCGCATTCCGCGGTGGCCGAAGGTCTCTCCACTTCCCTATTAGCGCTGACGAGAGGAGAATGTCAGACGAGGTCGCCGAGGACACGACGTGGGAGTCGGTGTAAGAAAAAATGGACAAAAAATTAAATTAACATTTGGTTCATGGATCAGAACCTTTTTTGCTCAGTTCTGACGGGGCTCCACTGTCCCAGCGCACAGAAAAAGTCTCTTTGTACAAGTGAGAGAAATTTCTAGCAGCTGACGCAAATAAGGAAACCTTTAGAAATGTACGCACTTTGTGAGAACGTCGCCAGTTCCGTCTACTGTGGAATTAAAAAATGTCGCAAACTTCGTTCAGCTTTGGGTTTGAGTTGTGCTTGAGCGCCAAAGGTTCTGTGATGTCAACGGCAGATCGCAAAGTGCCCGTCCGCCCGAAAGGTTACTGCTTCCACTTTTAGAAGTATAATTGACTCATTCTGATAAATGCATCCGTTTCAAATTATTGTAAAAAGTTTGAGATTTTGTCCTTAGACGTTCCTTTAATGCGCGGCGACCTTTTGAGATAGTGCAAAGAAAAATCGGAAATGATTACCACTAATGAGTGTCAATCATCCTAATTGTTTTAGCGTAAGTGATTACCGAATGTGCGGCTTCGTTAGAGATCGTGACTTTAGGGGATAATGTTTGGTTTCGCCAAGAACACATTGTTATGTGGCCAAGGAAATCTCCGCACAATGCCGTTGATTACGGTTGTTATTGAGAAAAAGGTATTTATTCATTCGGCATTTGGCTTAATTGGACCAAGATTTGTAGACCGAGGTCGGCCCCGATCAGTCGAGCTCAGAACAGCTGGACGAAAGGTGATAAAAACACGACATTTAGGCAAAAGTTCTTCCTGTTTTCGGCTCGTCACAATTGTTCTGCGTTTGACGTCTTCAATCCACACTAATTTGGTAAGCAAAAGTGTCAAAAACAGCTAAACACAACTGTGTTCCCTGATCCTGCAAGAACATTACATCCACAAAGAGCCTCATTCAACCTTGAGACTCAAAACATCGCCCCTTCGAGGGTTCCTACCGTAGTCAGCGAGCTTTCTCCCAGTGTCTTATGGTAATTGTTGACAAGGGCCTTGTTCCGGCTTTTGCTCAAGGGTGCATTCTTCATGCATCCGCAGAAGATATTGGTGCATGTGTGCATCTGGAGAACGTGCGAGCGAGTTGATTTTGCCCTCTGCTGCGTGCTTGACTTGAGAATGTGTGTGGCATGTCATAAATATTCGAGTAGAGAACAAAGAATATCTAATTGAGGTCCTCTCTCCAGAGGGTCATAGCTATTGATAATGGTCCATGTGCACCCTGGAGAAAAGTGAATTACATCTCAAGACCCAAATCCGGCCAGTTGTGACATGAACACGGAGACGTTGTCACTCTCCTGGGTGGCATTTCAGCAGGGTTGATTTGCTGCCCACCCTGCGTGGAGTACGCCGATTGCAATTAACATTATGAAAAAGTGCTTTCAGCGCAAATAATCCCGCGCATACGGGATGGCTTGACATGACCTATGTCAACGGTGTGTCACGTATGTTCCCCTTTTCCTGAATCGGTCATGCGCCCTACACGCACCCAATCAGCTTCTTATGAGAAGATTTGGCACGCAAGCGAGTGTATCAAAACCAACGTGGTGATGTTGGAATGAATCGTGGAAGTAGCGGCGCATGACGAGGAATTAAACGCTTAAAGGGGACACAGCACGTCCGTTCCATGATCTAAAGTGTGTTTTTTCCGGTTTATGACATTACGGGGCATGAAGGTGCCTAACCTTGCTCTTCGAATCAAGACATTAAGTGTTCTATTTTTATGCTAATTTTGTTAGAATTTAATTGTGTTTTCAAGTCTTTCCTTCAAATCGCGTTCCCCTTTCTCACAGAACTACGGTGGCATTTAAACATCTATCGTTTTTTTTGCTGCAGTACTCGCCTCTAATTTACCAAGCATGTTGTTCCCAATATGTGTTCCGTCATGGGCAAAACTTCAATAATGGCACCTGAAATGCCACTGGGACCGTAAACAACCCGAGATTCATGCGATACTACGCTTGGGCTTTAAATAAAGTTACTGTGGTGACGTCAAGTCGAAAAACACAATTCCTAGGAATAGTGACTAAACGGTCTTTTGTAGCTGGCTACACATGAACCATCTCGTTCAGCAATGGACAAACAGGTGACGGAGAAGATACGATATATTGAAAGAAAAAAGAGGTTCACCATTCACTGACGCACGTTGTTTACGCGTCAAAGGTAAATCGTTAAGGCCCATTATATGAGTAAGCGTTATAATCTTCAGTTTTGCCTGTTTTGGCTATACGTGAGGGCAAGACCTAAAAGGTCGGAAACATTATGTTAGTGAAAAAATTGTGCAGCACCGTAGCGTAAACTCGGTGGATACGATTGGGTTGCAGCACCTCCAAGCATCTTTCATCTACGTAGTCCGGGTAAACAAAACTTGTCGGAGTCAATGGAGTGAGTGGTATCAGTGCAATCGTGTCAAAACCGGCGAACTAAACGTAAAGTATGTACTACCGTACAGCTTACGATAACTAAAGAAAGCGCCACTTTTAGGACCAACTGCAAAACACTCCATTTTCCACTCGGAGAAAGGATAAGATCACGTTTAAAAGGTCTCAAATTTCACCGAAATTTGGCCTGGGTTCCATTTGGACCCTGACGTGAGGGTTCACAAACTGAACGTGCAGAGTCGGACAAAAGGAAAAAAGCGTACTAGATTTTATAACAGGGGCATAGCTCTCTGAATTGAATTGAACTCCCTTGATTCTACTATTGTTCAGCCAAATTTTTATTCCTACCGTAGTTTAGATGGTCCGTATAATCACTGGTCGCGGACAAAAGTGGAATGTTTTATTTAGTCTTCAATATGAATGCCAAAGAAAAATGTCTTACGGAAGAGGTCATTCTCAGAAATGTTGTACCAACCATGGATTTAGTTCCTATTTCAGTCTTTGCGTATGCCAGCTAGTTCAACTTTAGCCGGAAAGGCTATACAAAAGGCGCTTCTTTAAGCAGGAAAACACGGAACCTACTACGTATGTAGATCACAGCCACAGGAAGTGACAGCTTCAACTCTCTTTTACAAAGTTATCATACGCTTATCAGTGTGCATTGGAACTTTCATAATTCCTCTTGATTGTGAATTGAAAACGAAAGTAGATTCTGAGTGTCTCACAAATATGCTTTAATGCAGAGCTGCTATTCCTCGTCGTTTTCCCACTTGCATCAACATCTGAACTTTTGCTACTCTGAGAGCAGTGCCTCCATCAATGATGAATTAGCCTCTGAATCGAGCATGTTGCAGCCGTCACCATTTAGAGGAACATAAATAATTCACATCACGGAGTCAATTAAAGACTCCTACGGCAAGCTTTTTATGGCAACGCGAATTACCTCCCGTAGCGCGCGGAGTTGATTAATATTCGGCAAAAACGGAAAATGTGCACGTCGAACAAATTGGCTTGCTGACAATTAAACGAGCAACGTTGCGGGATCTTGCGAGTAGATCGGCGGAAGGGGTGAAGAGGGAAAGAAAGGGGACGCAAGCTCGCGAAGAGCAAATGAAACAAAATTTTTTTGAAATGAATCCACTAGTGTTTATTTTCGACTTTCATGAGTATGCAACGGCGAGAACAACGCCGCCGTGTATGGGCATATAAGTTATGATGAGTTCTTATTAGGGGCCCAGTCGTGCACAGAACGGCGAGTAGGTGTTGCGATGCGCTATCCCGTAGGACGCCATGGATCGGGAGGCTCCGTTGGACACGATGTCCTCGTCGTCTTCGCCGTCCTTCCGAATCCGCCGCCACTTGGCTCGTCGGTTCTGGAACCATGTTTTCACCTGAAATGGGCAAATCGGTCAAGAGGGTCGATTTGTGTGCTTTTGCCAGTGAACTCCGGCTTGCGCAAGCGAGAACAGCGGCCAATATGTGGTGATCCGCCGTAATTAATATGTCCATCACATGGTAAACATTGTCCCGCTGTGACTTCGTTGGGTCATAAGTCCAAAATTGAAGATGTTGGGCAAGCATCGCTAGGCATTGTTACAAGCCAAACAGTTTTATTGCCGATGATTGTGCATCTGGCAGTCAGAGAAGTGAAAGTCTCATTTCTCAAAACTTGTGAGGTATCAGTATGAGATTTTACAAGTTTTGAGGGTTTGAAGAATGTTCTTAAAGTCCTATTTATCTGCAAATGGATGAAATTCTGGGAAAACTCAAAGTGGAATCACACACATTCCATTGGTAAATGCGACACCGGTGTTTGATCGGCTTCGTGACCCCAACACGCTTGCTACATCGGGTTCGCCAGGTCACGAAAGTTTTTCTGCGTTTCCAGGAATACAAATTTCTGATTCCCAGTGCAGCAGCTCGCGTCCACAACAGTTCGGATACATTTAAACCGGCTACATTTCAGATTTGGATCCTTGTGACGCACGGAACGCACGCAATTTGTGAAATTGAAGCTGTGCTATTCTAAGGCGGCTTTCCGGGAAAAGCTCATCGGAGCGTGGCTTATGAAGACCCGAAGCTCATCGTAGGGTGTTTCAGGTGGTTTGATCTGAACTTTTGGCAACACAAAGCGGATTGCATTCCTAAGGCATCGGGAGTACGTGGAAAACACAAACTCGAGCGGATTCATCTTCCATTGGGGAAGCACTTTTGCTTGATGAAGCCCACAAAACTGTTAATCCACCGCCACCGGCTCCATATGAAATCCCCTCTTGGTACGGTACTTGTTCAGAGTGCGGCTGGCTTGGTAACACAGAGAAGTACTGTTCGACAGTCTCAGCGACAGACAGCCGACAGCAATCGCAGAGCATCGCTCTCGAAGATCGTTCGCGCAATACTTCACTTGTTCTCACTTTCGAGTACACAAGAAGCAATTAGCGGTACCTACTTGTCCCCCGATACTCTCTCGAAAGCGCTGACTTCGAAAACAAACGAATGGATTACCTGTCGTTCGGACAGTTGTAGCGACTTTGCCAACTTTTTGCGCTCCTGTGGGGAGAGGTACTTGTGATTGTCGAACTTCTGTTCCAGTGCGTCGGTCTGCTCGTTGGTGAACCTGATCTGGCCACCTTTCCGTTTCTGCTGCGCCTTGTGCATGTATGGGTATATCCAGGGCAGCCGCGGATCCCAGCCTGAAACGAGGCCAGTGTCACTATGGGAACCGTGTAAAGCGGCGAAAACAACAACTCGCTCTCGGAAGGGAGCACTAGTGGAAGCGTGTTTGTTCAGTCATCAGATCAAAAGAATTGCGCAGCTCACTGAAGTGGATGAGCATTGGGTGAAACTGATCGGGATGAGGGAGGCAGCGTTGCAATTAATACGATAACATAAACCGTCATCCCTGAAGGGAAGTGGCGGTAGCAGGGCGAGGTCACTAATTGCATTAATGGATGATCCGTTGCCAAACAAGCCAATGCAAACGGGTTGTCAAAGCGAGAGTGTAAAGTTTGCGCGGATCACGACCATAATCGCAGTGAGGGCTTACCTGTAGGAATCAGGGATTGTTGTGCGGCAGCTGAAGACGCTAATTGCTGACTGATCTGCTGCGTGGCCATATTCACATAGTTAACGGCATTGTACCATTGCGGAGAGCTAAATGGTCCCGGTTGGTTCAGCTCCATGGGCTCGGATTCAGGCGAAGTCCGCGATGAAGAAGATTCCGTCGTGTCGGCCAGGCGGGCGGCAATGTCCGATTCGGTCGAAATCGGCAATGGAACCAGGAAGGCGTCGGAGTCAAAGCCGGCCAAAGGAACAGCCGAGGAATGCGTGGGAGAGGGGGTCGACGCGGATCCGGAAGACCTCCTGCGTTGTACAGGTGATTTGATCTGTTCGACGGCGGTAGAAGAAGATGATGGCGAGTTCGATTGGAGCAAATGAGATATTGAGAAAGCGGACCTGTCCTCGCGAGACATCACTCTCGAATAGCCGCGTCAAACGGTGTCGATCAGCTCAAGGCGGGCCGATCGGGTACCGTACTCCACTCGACGAGGGCGCGGCTGGACGAAGAGCGATCGAATCGAATGGCGCTGCAAGAGCAAATAATACCATATTGACTCTGATTATTAAAGGCATATGCAAACGACATATGGATGAACAAGTGGAAGTAAACGAGTATGAGATACTTCAGTAAGATGCAGAATACAGTGCATTCGAGACTCAAACTGATAGTTATGCGCATATTGTAGGAGGCACGATTTTTTACCGTCATTACGCACCTAAATTAAAGAGATATGTTAATATCCTTGACAACTCTTCGCTAGGCGCTGATTACAGGCAATCGCTTCTCTAGCGCGATCAAGGCAATATTTCTCTTTTCCTGCGAAATTTGAAAACAGCATCCTTGGACTGCGCAATTTAAAAGTCGATAGGATGGTGAAGGCAACCATTAACGCTCATTTTGATTATATGTTTTCTCACCCCTGCGAGCTACAAATTCGTAAGCAGTATATAACTCCAGCATTTCCGAAAAAAAAGTTCCCTGAACACCCAATAATCGACAATTTTCATTCAACCATTTTCCAGACTAACACGTGGCAGCTCCTTTTGACCATGTTTTGATCAGAAAAGGGTTTCCGGGAGATTAAAAGTTAGTGTTTCAGCCTCTTCGTTTCTCGAAATAACTTTGTTTTGCAGGATATCGAAACTAATGAAGTATTTCGTTTGCTGGAGAGATGCTACTCGGAGAAGTTGTTGAAATAAGACCCGTAGAACGCGGCTTCTTGTTTCACTTCTCTCATAATACTGATCTCTGGGTTGAGCAGCATCTATATTTCGTAAGCTACAGAAAGTTGATTGTCAGGCATGCAATTTTGCTAGAATCACCAATGTAGTGTCTAAAAGAAGTATTAATATGATGAGAACAAGGAATAATAGTGCTTCTCTGACCAATGTCATTTGCAAGAAGCTTTGACACTTAGCCTATAGCTGGCACTGTAAAATCTTCTTCTTAAAGGGCTATTATTATGATTTCGCAAGAAAAAATGAGTTGATTTTGAGGGCTGATAGGAGGAGAAAGTACAGTTATATATTGAGGAAAGAAATCAAAAAGAAGCAATATATTTTTTATTGTTAATCACCGAAAACGGAAGTCGAAACGGAATTTTTCAGTCGTTTAGAAAAAAAAGTACAGTAAAGTAGAAAAAACCATAGGTCAATATTTCGAGCAGTTCTCTCGTTTATTTTTCTCAAATAGTAGCCGATTTTTTTTTTCTAGTGATTACGGTATCATAAATATGCAAACGGACAACAAATCAAGAAGCACGTACTACGCTGGGTTCGGCTCGCAAATTCAAGTCGGCACTTGGCGAAAGGCAGCTCGCATATCGTCTTTCGCCTTGTACTTGTACATAATGCGCATCTCCTATTCATTAGCCGGGAGTGAAAGTAATACCGTCCCCGAGTGACTCCTAATTTTCAGCGATATTTGCTTTCGGGCACGCATCCAAGTTGTAAATGGAGACGCAGATTCCCGGAATCGTCGTCGTCGTCGCCGTCGTCGTCGTTTGCACCAAACGCTCTTTCAAAAGAAACGCGGTGAATAGTGCAACAAGCGGGAGCATTGTCGAGGAAACCGACCAATCGGCTTATTAGAAGCTCGCTGCCTCTTTACTTTTGTTTGCCGTAGTGCTCCCCTCAGATGTGGTGTTCGGTATCGTACAAGTATTAACGAGATTAGCGGCTTGTCGATATCAAAATGTTTTCGCAGCACCGCATACCGCCGCTTCGCTTTCATTTGCCGCGCACGGATGAAGAGTCTTCGCGGCGGACGATCGCTTACAGTAATTATTTGCAAACAAACACTGCCACTGCGCTCTTCTCTCTTTCAGATACTGTTCATACGGTCGCTTCATGCCGCGAACTGTTCGCTCAATTCATCGATGGGGGACTTTGACCGCAAAAAGCGCTGGTGCATCTTCCGAAGAAGCCTTCTTCGCTGAGGGCGACCGGTTCGACGGCGCGATGCTTAGCCTCAAACGAGTGTGTGCAATATGTCAATCATTATCCGGGCTGTAAGTGGCATTCGCTACTCAAGTAGCAGTGGCCACATTAAGAGGGTTTAAGTTGGAGCATCGCTTACTGCGGGGATTAGCACGAGACCGTTTATTCAGCAATCAACTCCTTGTTTGTTCCGGAGGCTTTTCATCAGTAGGCATCCGAATGAAAATGGTTGACTGCCATCGGTCGAAAAACAATATCCGTGATTGGGATTCCCGGTGCCCATGCGTATGTATTCCTTCAAAACAACCGTGACATATTTAACCGGGATTGTCTGATACAGACCTAACATTTGCCTAGAAGCTGCCGGGGACTAAAAGCGGAGGGATGGATTCAGACCATCTTTGCTGTTTTTAAATTTTATATACAGAACAGTAGAGTTGGTTGGACTGATTTTAGCTTCCTGAAAAGAAAAACCAAATTTTTAGATAAACAGTATGAGAGAGATCAATTCTGTCAAAAAGAAGATTATAGACTTTTTGCTGGTTTACAATCACAGGGGCTTCTCAACATCTCAAAAATGTAATCTCTATGTCTTGAGACCGATTTCTTAATTTTCCACATCGTACTTGCGCTAGATGACTTTTGATAAAACTGCAGAATCTTCAACACCTGATGTTTCACAAAAAACTTGGATTGTCATAGACGGATAATTTGGGCCCGTGTACATTGCGGTGATGCAAAGGTCTACAATGCACTCAAAAAGTTGAGAAAATCTATTCTGAATCTGTGTATACGCTTTAGGGATGGGGAAATATCAGGAGCTCCAAAAGAGTGATCGGTAAAAATCAAATTAAAATCGAATAAAAGTCAAAAATCGGAGATACATTAAAAGGTAAGGATGCCGCCGAATTTGAGAGTAACAGTTTGATTGGATCTCGTCCAGCAAAATACTTACTGGTTTATGAAGAATAATATATGATGATGCATTAGATCCAGTTGAGATTGCCAACTGCTGAGCAAATTACTGCCTAAACTTTCTAAACATACATTAATTGAAATGACAAGAGATAGTACGAACTTCTCTCTTTGTAGCCAAATTCGTAGAAATTCCACTCGCTTTTGATTGAGCGTTTCTCTTCTGTCGCAAGGATGTATCTTTTCTCTGCTAAGCAAATAAATACGTGGGCCCTGGAAGGCGTGGAAAGGGTTACCGTAGTTCCATTTATGAAGAATCTTTTTTACCGCTCGCTTCCGGTTACGTCGGAAACAACAAGTGAAGCGGATTGTATTGTAACGTCAGCTTTTCTTCACTTCCACCAAGGAGCGCAGTGTTCGGAGAGTCTCCCGACAGGCCACTCTCCACAAGTTTTGTGGTACATTGATGTTGCTACGAGAAAGTAAATAGTTGTTGCTAAACTACCATGTCTTTGATCGACCATATTACTCAACTAACTGTTCGACTTGTTATTTAGCTTTTCAGATTAGTTATTTCAGGCACTCAACATGGTGTACTCAACTGCGATGCGATACATGCGACAGGATTAATTGTTTGATCTGATAAGTTGCGATGATCTGGGCGCTTTCAGAGAATTGTCAATCTTCAACCATAGCACGGCTCTTTGCAGTTAATCATGTGGCTGCAACTCCGTGATTTTTTATTGTTCAATGTCTAAAGAGTTCTTAGCCCCCGGTCATTTTTCACGACCAGGTCTTCGGTTCCAAAAAAGCTAATTCAACCATTATCAGCAATACTTCCATTAGCAAACATTTGATGTTGGTAGTCGTTTGTTGTTATCAAGGTGACATGAAGGAACAATTAAAGTTATCCGCAAATGCATGGAAAATCGTGGTATCAAATTGTTCCCGCGGTCATATTTTCACGTATGCATGCCTTATGAGGAGCTTGTAATAAATGACGTATATATGTAGGTTGCCAAAGTAGCTTTCCATAAATCATGTTATTCATTCAGCCAAGGAGCATAATCTTTATTAGATCTTACGCCGTAAAACGACATGCATCTTTTTTATTGCTGCAGATGGACCATACTCCTTTGAAGCTCAATTCGCCCGTCTTTAGCACAAATTTTCCATGGAACATGGAAGGTCCTTGAAATCGGCCCAAAAAGCGATAACGTGGTGTTTATTCTGTGTTTTTATGCCAGGTTGACTCATTCACCTTATGTTGACATCTAAATGTCTCATATCGCGTGCCCAGTGCTGGCCCTCTCTTCAAAAACGAAAGTCGATAAACACCGCTGTGCCGGAAGCTCTACGTCTTGCGTTGAAGAAGGCAGCACCTGCACAGTCTGCTAAACACACTGCGTTGACCGCAAAATTGTCAATCGATCGACCCCCGTTAAAAAATTGGCGACGGCAATGAGCCGCGCCTCTACCACTCTGACGCAAAGGTCACCTCACAACGGCCGCAATTATTGCGATGCAACGCAATAGAGCGAGTTCGCAGGGAACAAGTGTCATCACCCAGAAAAGCCATTCCAAGATTGAACCGCAGGCACCATTGCAAACAACGCCATCAATCGATGATTACACAGTCCTCCGCTCACCCCGTTGACCGGCACGCCGAGAAAAACGAGCAGACGCAGGACGAAAGGGAGGATTGACATTCACTTGATGAATAAATAATTTTACATCAAACAAGAAGGTCGCTAATTAGCAGCAACAATTAGGTTAACATTTAATACTCCTCGCCGTCTTCGCCTTCTCCGTTGTCGGCCGAGTCGAGGGCAACCTCTTCGTAGTCCTTCTCCAGAGCAGCCATGTCCTCACGGGCCTCGGAGAATTCTCCTTCCTCCATACCCTCTCCGACGTACCAGTGGACGAACGCGCGCTTGGCGTACATCAGGTCGAATTTGTGGTCCAGACGAGCCCAGGCCTCAGCGATGGCCGTGGTGTTGGAGAGCATGCACACAGCTCGGGGCACCTTGGCCAAATCACCGCCGGGGACGACAGTGGGAGGCTGGTAGTTGATACCGACCTAAGGCGACAGGGTCACATTGTGTTTAAGCGAGGACATTGCTACCTTGAATCCAGTGGGGCACCAGTCGACGAACTGGATGGTGCGCTTGGTCTTGATGGCCGCAATGGAAGCGTTGACGTCCTTGGGGACAACGTCACCGCGGTACAGAAGGCAGACAGCCATGTACTTTCCGCTGCGGGGATCGCACTTGACCATCTGGTTGAACGGCTCGAAGCACATCGCGGTGATGTCGCTGACTGAGAGCGACTCGTGGTAGGCCTTCTCGGCCGAGATCACGGGCGAGTAGGTGGCCAAGGGGAAGTGGATGCGCGGGTACGGGACCAAGTTGGTCTGGAACTCGGTGAGGTCGACGTTCAGGGCTCCCTCGAAGCGGAGAGAAGCAGTGATGGAGGAAACAACCTGAAGCCATCTTTCAATGTCCGTTGTGCGATCCATACGCTATACCTGCGAGATCAAGCGGTTAAGGTTGGTGTACGAGGGACGCTCGACATCAAGGTTGCGACGGCAGATGTCGTAGATGGCTTCATTGTCAACCATGAAGGCACAGTCGGAGTGTTCGAGGGTCGTGTGGGTGGTGAGGATGGAGTTGTAGGGCTCGACAACAGCGGTCGAAACCTGAGGAGCGGGGTAGATGCTGAACTCGAGCTTGGACTTCTTTCCGTAGTCAACGGACAGACGCTCCATGAGGAGCGAGGTGAATCCGGATCCGGTACCACCGCCGAACGAGTGGAAGATGAGGAATCCCTGGAGTCCGGTGCAGTTCTCCGACAGACGGCGGATACGGTCAAGCACGAGGTCGATGATTTCCTTTCCGATGGTGTAGTGACCACGGGCGTAGTTGTTGGCAGCATCTTCCTTTCCGGTGATGAGCTGCTCGGGGTGGAAAAGCTGGCGGTAGGTTCCAGTGCGGACCTCATCTGAACCGTCGACCTTAGTTTCTGCTTTGATTGCTCGACATACCGATTACGGTAGGCTCCAAGTCGACCATGATGGCGCGAGGGACATAGCGTCCGGTGCCAGTCTCGGAGAAGAAGGTGCCGAACGAGTCGTCGGCCGGGGCGTTGGCATCTTCCTGGATCTTCTTTCCGTCGGGGGAGATTCCGTGCTCAAGGCAGTAAAGCTCCCAGCAAGCGTTACCGATCTGGACACCGGCTTGGCCAACATGGACTGACACGACTTCACGCATGGCTGTTGAAGATTGAAAGGGTTACGACCTGCAATGGTATGCGGTATGGTATGCGAGTTGTCGCAAGGGTACAGTGCACACAGCGCGAGGGCATCAAAAACGAATACAGAGAATGGACGCACAATGCGACGACTCGGCGGCGCTGCATTGCATTGCGAAACGGATGCTGATGTGGTCCATCGCTCGTCGTCGGCCCGCACTCGCACGACCACTCTGCGCTCTCACGAATGAATCACCACAGTGAGAGACGGAGAGGTAGGTGGGGTCTATGATTGATCGAAATTTGGAAATGAACCTTGCTAAGGGACCTGCTCAAAAACGGATCGCCTGAGCACGAGTGCCATGTGCGCAACCAGCGTGCTCCGTCTGCCATGGCAATATGGCCTAGTGATGATGGTGGTGGAGCGGACAAAAGAATTTGGCGTTAAACGCCCAAGCGGTCGCAAAATCGATGGTTTTTTTAAGTTTTGCTCTAATCCGGCACTCTTCACTCCGAGTGAGTAGACATGGGGACATGGATGCTCCTTGATTGTAGAGATAGGCGCGGCACCAGACGTGTGCACCGGACGAAGGTTGTCACGAAATAACGTCCCACCGAGGACGAGCGCCGGCGCCGTTCACCGGGTCGAGCGCTCAGAAGAGAGCCAGTGACAGTGACTGCCGTCCTAAACGAAACTCGCCCTCTCATACAGTACGCACGCGTTTGAAATCACACCCGCTCGCGCGCACTTTTTTCCGCGGCGACCAGATTTCCACACGGGACACACCTGTGCGTTGAATTTGAACAGGAGGCTAGAGGGCGATGAGCGTCGAGGTCATTGGGCATCGCACTAAGGGCGGCAGGTGAGTGGTCACGCTGTGCGAGCCAGGACGAGCTATTCTCACGATAAATGCCATGATAGGCGAGAGAATGCAGATTAAAGCATGGGAACGATGTGCATAAAGGTTAAAGGAAACAAATACAATCTGGGTGACATGGTTACGATTCCGATCTCACCGTTCTCCTCTGATAAGTGTGTCACATATGACAGTGGAAGTTGCCTCTGATACCTCCAAACCCACCTTTGACTCATCTGCCTTGAATCTATTGAAACACCTTAACAAAAGAACACATCAGGCAGATCGTGGCGGAAACCTATTTAAGAAGTCACATGGGCGTGCTATCGGACGTGCAGTGATACCAGCATCGTCTGTGATTGTTTACTCCGGTACCACATTCTTCCTTCAAATGTGTAAATCGTTGGCTTTTATTAAACTCTTTCAGTGCTCTTAAATCATGTCGACAAAATATCGCCACCAGGTGCTCCAGCTGTACAAAACAGTAAGTTCAGATGTAAAAAACAACACTTCAAGTTATTGTTTTCAGTTATATTATATGGGCAAGGAGTATCCGAAAGGCGCGGAGTGGTTTCACACCCGTCTGAAGAGCGCGTTTGTGCGAAACATGAATGAAACCGATGAAGAAAAGATTGCTCAGCTGATCAAGAGAGGCGACTTCGTCATCAAGGAACTCGAAGCTCTGTACTCCCTTCGAAAATACCGTGCGATGAAAAGTCGATACTATGACGAAAATTGAACGGATCGACCTGTAGTGTATGCGATGAATGTGTAGGCCTCGTTCCTCCTGTCAGGAGGCGCTGATGTACTTATGTATAAACTGTGACCTTTCAATTCTCGCGCACTACCTGACCCTGCCTCCATAAATTATATGAGTTTGTAATGCATTAGTATTGTTCATTCTACGGGAAGTCTTGTTTATTTGCCAATCCAGTTATTCCGGCTCTCTAGTTCGCTCTCTCGCCTTCTTCGATGTCAATCAAAGGGCTATTGCTCACGACTTGGAAGTGGCTCGGACGAGGACCACACGCACCGTACGGCGCCGGGACGCCGCAGTGGTCTGCATGTACCCGACAGGAAAAAGAACCTGTTTACCGCGCAACGCGATTACCGATTGATTTCCTTTAAATGCGAATATCGAGGACACGGTGATGTAGATTGCAGTCGTTTTTTGTTTCAGCCGTTTTTTGGCCAGCTCCAGAGACTTTGGCCACCTGTACTGCCGGACTTGGAGCGCCTCCGCTCGACAGCTGGACGTAATGTCCGCAAGTCCAAAACTGCGTTTGGCGGACTATTTCGTGGTGATCGACCTCGACGAATCGCAGATAAGTTTGTGGGAATGTTTTTTTCCAGTCTATAAACTTGTTATTCAGGACATGGGTGCAGCGCTGGAAGCATCACGCAGCGATTTCCTCAGGAGGATTGGCCCGAAATCCCGCTATCGCCTAGTCTGAACATAGTAAGTTTTGGCCGGCTTGGTCGCCTGAAGATTAGACCGTTATTTTCAGTTCTGTTGTCCACAAGGATGGTCACTGACGACCGAGGTGCAGCCCCCATCATTTTTCTCCTGTACTTTGACCGATCTCTCTGGATGTCACCAATACGCCTGTTGTCTCCACATACTGGAACCCTGCTCCGAGGGCGTTGTCGACGTTTCTGACGACATCTGCGGAGTCATACCTTCGACCTCCGCCGGATCCGTAATATACAAGCCAAAGATCTACGTCATCCTCTCGCGCTTCGCCTATTTTGATCTGCACAGAGTCGGTTCCACTGGAAGCAAAGTATAAACGGCTGTTTTTAGAATTGCCTTAATCGGATTGTCGAAGCGCTGATCAATGGCGATACAAATGCCGCGGAAAACATGGTGGCTTCCTTGGTGTCTAACGTCCATTTGACATCTTCTCCAAAGCCAATCTTTTTCAACCTTGCAGCGCATAAGTTCTCCGTCAAACCATTAACCTGGCATACCGTACCCATTACAACGCACAGAGTGGCTACTTTGGCATCTCAGCTAGGTTTGGTTTAATGCTCTGGATTTCACGTTCATTTAAATTGATTTTAGGAACGATTCACAACCTGCTCACTGTAATATGCTGTTTGCTCCGTGACCAGAAACTCATTATAATTTCAAATTCGGTCAGCCGATTGAGCGACGCCACTTACGCGTTGAAGTCACTGGTCTACCCTTTTGAATACTCGTATGTCCGACAGGTGAAATTATTTGTTTAACACAAGACTTTAGATATGCGTTCGTGTCCGTACTGCCCGAAATGGCTTTGGAGTGCTTGGAAAGTCCGACTCCGTACATCATGGGAGTTCATGCGTCACTGCGGGATAGAATACCAGACGTGGACGCGTGCGTCATCGACCTCGACATTGGTTCTGTGGAAGATCCAATGAAGACAACACTAGACGTTGTGCCAGAACCGTTTCTCTCACGACTGATCGCTCTCCTCCAGGCGGTACTCATTATTCCGTCGCGTTTAAATTTTTTTGGATTGTTTAGGTGCTGAATCCAGGCCTAGCGACAGCTGACCACTCTTTCCAAACAGGGGTTCCACCACCGTTGTCGTTGGATGTGTTGGTAAGAAAAGACTTCAAAAGAAAAGTAAAAATATAAAAATTATTAGGACAAAAGAATACGAGCCTGCTTCTTGCGGTTCTTCGCGGAGCTTCTCTATGGGTACCGTTCTTGCCTACAGCTCGTTCGTCTTCACGACAACCCCCTTATAATCTTCCACAAGTCTGCTTTTCTGGGGATGAGGAACTTGTACCACTCGGAAATGCTTCATTGTCTTCTCAACAGTCTCATGTTTCAATCGTTCATCGCCGAGCGAGGCTTGCCATACAGGTCCATAGACTTGTTCGACGAGGTACTGTTCAATTCTGTTGGTAGTCCTTATTTGCCTGGTTTGCAGATAGTGGCGACGCTTGACTTGAAGGACGACATGGACGCGCTCGGCAAAGGTCCGCTGATGAATGAGATTGTTGCAATTTCAGAGAAGCTTGATTTGAACGTAAGGCATTGTGCTGTCACCGAAGTATATGGTCATTTAGGAGAAGCAAGAGGTTACGACGTTGACTGCGGTCCCTTTGAGCCGTCAGCGATCCCTTTCTACAACGTCCAGATTCTTCCCTAGCAACGTTCCTCAGCTCAATGCGGAATCTGTGACAAGCATCATCCAGGCGAACTTGAACAAAGCACCTGTCGAAGCCAGCGTTCAGTGCCTGAGGACGCTGTTGAGCGGAGCCTCCCGGACGGTTCCCGTGAGCGCATCGTTCAATCTCCTTGAAGAACAGCTCGGAAGCAGCTCACGCCGTCTGCAAGTTCTCCATCTGTGTCTTCAATTCATCTTCGATTCGAAACTGTCTGACGCTCGGAAGGTAGGAGTGGATATGTGAGCCCGTCGCTAAGGCCCGGCTTTCTAGATTCTTAGTGCAGTTGAGTTGTCGATGCGGTCCAGTTACTCCAGAGTCGCACTTTGTCAGTTGTTATGGACAAGCCTTCAGCCGATTAATCGTGCTACACTTCACCCGCAGCAGTTTGACCTTCTTTGTCGTCTGATTAACTGTGCCTTGGAGGTAAGCAAGTTCATTCTGATCTGGCCGTTCAGCTTGTGTTTTAAGAACGAGTCCAGCGAAGACGAACATGGAGTGGCCTATGCGTTCCTGTACCTCTCCAACATCTATTGTAGGGTATGCAAGAAGGATATGTATTCTTTTTACTCATGTACGTGTTTCTAGAGGTTGAATGCCGGAGTACTACAGTTCCTTTACACCTGCATCCAAGACCATCCGGTATGGGAGAATCAAAGGTTCTGGGAGACCGCATTTTTCCACGACGTCCACCAGCAGATGCGCCGCTTGTACAGCGCGAAGAGTGGCACAGTCCTGGACGATCAGGATGACAACACGCGCTGCCCTTATTCTCTAAAGGTACGATGAATAATGTGTTGCACTACGAAAACCCTATATTTAGAATACGGTAGGAACGTGGAGTTTGCTGGAAGAACCTTCTGCAATGCGGATTGCCGCTTGGCGCTTAGAAAACCTTGACAAGTATGACGACGCAGAGATTAAGCAACTTTGTGTTGAGGAGCAGGCGATTCTCTTTGGCCAAGTAAGCATATCTGTTTCAACCACCTTTTGACCTGTTCTTCAGGCGAAGCACTATATAAACCTCATGGTTTACCTACGCGTTCCACTGGATGCCTCCAGACTGCGACGGGTGAACGTTGGAAACTTGGAACGAAAGAATGTGAATGATCCGAATTTCGAACAGTCGGACACGGGCGAAAGCGACACGGAAAGTGGCTTCATCGAGAGTGCTGCGGATGAAACAGATCTCGGATCCTCTACAGTGAAGTGGATAAGCAAGCTCATCGACAGAATATGCTCTGCCGCTGGTGAGCATTGGGAGTCCGTTCTGAAATTAAGGGTATATCTTCAGGACTGCCTCAAAAGCAAATCGAACAGTTAAATGCGGAAATACCAGGATTCGTTGGACTTCATATAGACAATCTGGAGCAGGTCCATATTGAAAGCAAGCGTATTTCACCGGTCCACAAGGTAAATTAACGGGCAAGCTTGTCTTCATTCCTCCCTCACTTTAGCCAAAAATTGTTCAACCGATCTTGCTTCCGTCGGAGAAGGTGCTGGTGGACGGGCTACGCGCCTTCTTGCTGCCAGACGGCCGAGACCAGACAGTAACCGGCTTCTGCGACCCTCACACCGCCATGCTCCCTGCAGAAGGAGCGTTGTTCCTCACTAACTACCGCGTGGTATTTAAAGGTCAACCGTGTAATCCTCTGCTCTGCGAACGTTCCGTGGTCCGCTCGATGCCCATAATGAGCATTACGAAGGACAAACAGATTTCTGACCAGCTTGCCCAAAACCCCGTTCAGTTGGATGGAATTCCTACCAAGTCTGCCCATAGACTCCACGATGCCCTGCAAATCCGCAGCTCGGCATTCCAACTTATGAAGGTGGCTTTCGATGAGGAGGTCGCAGCAGAAGATGTCGACAACCTCATGAGGACGCTGAATGACCTCCGATGGCCTCAATCACAACCTCGAACTTACTTTGCCTTTGCTCCAGTGGCACTGGCTCTCTACTCGGGCACCGCACTGGCTCCTGGGAAGGGAAAATATAACACATTCAGGTATGAAGAAGGGTCATCCCACTAGCACTAATGTATTTTTAGGGAGTTGCGAAGAACGTGGGTTAGGAATCCACTGAAAACAGCAAATGAGAAGAGAAAGGCCATAACTGTATCGCCATTCAACAATGCCAAGCTACTACATCAGACAAACAGCGGAAGTTCTTTGCCGCTGCGCGCTGCCCTTCACATGTCGACCGAATGCGATCTGGACAAAACGTCAACGCAGCCTAATATTGGGGAATATCTTGACTTGAGTAAGTCCGAACAGCGAACAAGATTTTATGAACACTGCTTTAGACTTGAGCGAATCGAAAGCACTTAAAAGAGAAGCCAGTCTGGGAGCGGAAAGACACTACTTGCTTGACTACTGTAGACTGGGTCTTCTGGCGGAACGACAACCAAGATTCCGCATCTGTCATGTCAATGAAAGTTACGAACTTTGCCGAAGGTATACACTAGCAATGAAGTACTTCTCCCATAAATATATTCAGCTATCCCAACGTGCTGATCGTACCTTCGTCTGTCTCCGACGAACACTTCATAAAAATCGCAAAAGGGTTCAAGTTAGGACGTTTTCCGGTTATCACATGGCAGAATTCCAAGGGTGCCTTCCTAGCAAGAGGGTCGGGTCTTAACGCAAAGACCGTTGTGGCCAAGATCAAGAAGCAGGCGAACTTCCTTGGATCTGTCGGGAACGCTCTGGAAGTGCAGAACACGCTTAGTGGACACGGTGGATCTAGAATGTCCCTGGCTTCGGAGGCTTTTCTCCAAGCGGGAGCTTCTGGCAGCAGCGCTGAGCTACAGGTCTGTTATTTATCCTGGTCATTTCATATGAGAATCTGATATAGGCAAGATACATGAGCACACTCACCTACCTGTCGCCGCCGGCCTCTTCACTGCCTTCCACATCCATCTACGGGTCTTTGACGTCCTTGTTCTCGCTGGACACGTTGCTCACTGCCGATGGCGCGTCGGTCGTTTCGTCCTCCACTCCTGACATGCCCAAGAAATCGTACCATGGGGCATCGGATCTTACGCGACACGCTGCGACCTTCGTAAGGAACAACGGAAGCAAAAGTAGGCTTATTATGAATGTACGCTCAGGAGTATGAAATTGCAGCCTTCAATAATCGCACCTTTGCTTCCACCAGTGTGTCATCGGGCGCCAAAACGTCCAAGACTTCCGTAGCGTCCTCACGAGGGAGCACCAATCGCATGTCTTCAATTCTGAATTTGAGTCGTAATTCTCTGTACATTCTCGGCGACAAGGCTAATGCTAAGGTAGTGAATGGAGCCCTGTCGAAGTTATAAGATTGGATTTGCAGTCGATGAGATTGGAAAGGCATTGCGAGTTCATTCCCATCACCTACCCAACGGCTCATAACGTGAAAGCGGCTTTTAAGAAACTCCTTCGCGTTACCGTACCCAGCTGGCTTACACCTGTCGATGGATCGGTTTCGTTCTTCAAAATGCTTGACGATACTGGCTGGATGCAAATGGTAGGTTTTATCGGAAGAACTAAAAAATACCGTAATGTATGTTCAGCTGTCACAGTTACTGTGCATCTCGAATTCGATCGTCGATCTAGTGGACCTTCACCATTCTTCTGTTGTCCTTTCCATTGAGGACGGCTGGGACAGCACGTGCCAGCTGTCGTCGCTGGCACAGCTACTTCTCGATCCCTATTACAGAACAATTGAGGGATTCAGGTAAGGATACTGTGATTGTACTCTTTGTTTATCAACTTTTATTAGGATTCTTGTCGAAAAGGAATGGCTCGCATTTGGCTATCGTTTCATGCATCGAGGAAACCACTCCGTGTCGTCGCAAGCGAGCGGAGTTGCTCCAATGTTCATAATGTTCTTGGACGCTGTCCACCAGGTACCGTTGAGAGATCTCTTACAGTTGGGCCATATCGTTCTTTTAGATGTGGACTCAATACCCAAGTGCATTTGAGTTCAACGACTTCTACCTGCGCTTCCTGGCCTTCCACTCAATGTCATGCCACTTCGCAACTTTTCTTTTTGACACTGAAATGGAGAGGATCCACTTCAGCGAGGCATTCTCAGTTTACTCCAAAGACCACGCTCCTCCGCAGTCGATATTCACCTACATCGAAGACAAACTGAAGCAAAGCCCCATTCAGTTCTACAACTTCAAGTACGTGTCCGGAGTGCATGACGTTATTCGGCCCGAAGTCGGAATCGCCGCTCTGCGAACATGGGAGTGGTACACGGAGGATCATTTGGCGCACGGTAGCTGCTATGATCTGGAGATCTGCGAAAAGGAGTTTGGAGAGCGCGAACAGGAATGCTTTGAAAGCGCCGACAGTCGCGCGTCTGTGCAGATCAAACGCAACGTGCGTGTGCTAGACAACTCTTATCGGTGCATTGATCTTATGGAAACCAATGCATTCGCAGTTAACCTAGAGGTACTGGATGGAAAACTAAAGATCATTCCTAATCTCGATTTTCCAGAACCTGCAACGACTGCAGTCGTTGGTCACCGATAAGTCCGCGCAAGATCATCACAGCAACTGGAAGGCTTCTATTGAGGAGGCGTCCGAGGCGGTCAGAAAATCAGAGAAGGTACATACAAGACCAGGAAAACAACATACAATATAAGTTTAAGCTGAAATCGCATGAGCCGAATGAGTGGAACACAAGAGTGCACCGCGCTGTACACAAGAAGGACACGGTACGCCTGCTGCTTCGTGGCACCAGCCATCAATTGAGCAACAGTAGAATCCGCGAGGCTTCTTCTCAGTAGGCATCTAAAGCACTATTTATGCAGGATCCATTTTTTTAGGGTCATTGTCGCTAAGCATGCATTCACCCAGTGGCACGGTGTTCCCACTTCGCTGTGCGCATTGTGCAACCAATCGTTGATCGCCGCTGTGCCCCAAAAGAGCTTCAAGTGCAACGGGTGCGGCTTAACAGCACACGAGAAGTGTTCCAACCACATAACGTGGCCATGCTCTGGCAAAGAAAAACATTCTCCTGTCGAAGAAGAGCGACAACTGGAGAGTCCCGAGGAAGAGAAGCTGGAGCAGGGTACACTCCAAGACAGAGAGCTCACTTTGGTGTCTTCCCGCTCTCCGATGAGCACGTCATACCTTCATTCTGGTGTCCTTCTTAAGAAAGGAGCTACCTTTAAGTTGTGGAAACCACGATGGTTCGTTCTGGACGCCAATCGTCATGAGGTAAAGGCCACTTGGTCCTAAATATTGTTATTCACCGCATTCAGCTTCGTTACTACGATAGCGAGAATGACGTCAGCTGCAAGGGTCTCATAGACCTGGCCGAAGTTAGAAGTGTCGAGTTCCCGCAGGCAAGAAGGCACTCGGGAACGCTGGGAAATATGTTTGAGGTTGGTCCTACCACGATATTTTTCACACGAACTGTATGTGCTCTCCTTCAGCTACGAACGATGAAGAGGGTGTATTCGTTGCTGGCTGAGACGAAACACGACGCGGAAGAATGGGTAGAAAAAATAGAATCAGTCTTACGGGAATAATCACACCGGCCGTGATTACAACACAACGATCTTTCTAGTCTTGCCAGTAGTCTAAGCATTTCTTTCTCCGAGATTCGCACCAACCGTTTTTGGATGTCGTAGTCAGGGTAATACTGGTATTTGCATTGTCTTAATTTACCCAAACACTGCTTTCCCCATTAAATGCTCACAGAAATTGCTTTTATCCAGAGGATACGGTACTCCGACTGCATTTCCTCTTTCCTTGCATTTTGTTCAATATCGAAAGCATTTTGTTCCTGCCCCATTGACGACCCTATTGCCCACTGTTCATATACGTGTATATCTAATGAACTTGTCCGAGCTTTGAGACACTTGGCTTTCGTTAGAATTTTCTCGAATTTTCTCTAGATGGAGGCTCACCGCACAGGACCGCTTCAGCTGTAAATAGCTGAAGGAAATACGAAGGTCGTAATCACTTCCGCTGCTATTTGCAGCCCTCACGTTATAACGATGTTATGTGTCATGCCGATAGCCGACACGCTCTGGTCGACGTCTCTTGTGTGTAAACCCGTTTTGATGTTGGGAAATGTTGCGAAATAAGCGTATCGAGTTTTACGCCGCGGCGCAAAACTTACGAGAACTAAAACTATAATGTATCACCTAGCCGCGATTCTATTACAACATGCAGATCGGGCGTCTGCTTTCGTCAACACGGTTTTTGACAAGCTTCTCAGGGTATAACGACTTGTCAGTGCACTGCCCTCCTCTTCGGCGTACGTATTTTCCACAGGCGCCCTGGCATGCGCTATATTCAAATGTTGTGACGCCCCCTGAAGTCTGAGCCGCCGTCTCGTCGCACTTTCGCGGGCGTCGCAAAGTGCAAGAGTGTTAGTTGGTGCAGTGCATTCGTAAAATGCAAGTTTTGGCTGTCACTACGTGTGAAGCAGCCCGCACCTTTGCGACGACCTTGTCGCCACTCCCGCGGCATTGCGTTAAAGGAGCCATTCATCATTCGTTTTGTCACATCATTTTATGATTGATATGGGTTTACTCGTCCGACTGTACCCATTTAATGTTCGATTCGGAAGACTCAGTGTGACGGAATTATGTCGTCTTTTGCTTGTCCCCTTCAATGTTCTTCGCGCTGGGAAAGTCCTCCACCCCCGGTTGTTCAAGTGTAAACACGAACGTAAACCCTTCGTCCTACTGTTGGTGGAATGATTCAGACGTCGTTGGCCGTTTTTATGATACGCTCACAAACATCATAAGCCCCTCGTCTTCTTTATTTTTTTCGTATTACGGCATGGCGATCTTTTCCGAAATGCGGAAAACAACGTGTTCCAGGGTGGCAGAGAGCGAGAGAGAGTTTGAACATGTGACCACGGTATAAACTATGCTCGGCGGCACTGCAAATCATGAAGCAAATAGTCGCGGCAAACATTTTCAAGTGTCAGGAATCGCTCAGCTGCTCGTGACTTCCTTTTCCAGTGTTATTGTAATAGACCACTTTACTACGCTGGAAATCATCGTGGTTTTTCTTTCCCTACTCCTCATGTTTACGATTATACGCGCCTTTTCGAGACTTCTCGATGAGATTTCACATGGATCACAGAATCTATATTTGTGATTCCACCATTCATAGCCGCACTTAAGAGAATTAGATCACTGCCGTGCAAGTGAAAAAATGCGTAGGTGGTCGGGAACGAAAGTTGCGGCGTGTGTCATCTGTTGCAGTCAGCATCTTCGCTCTTCCGCGTGGGCCAAGAGTGTAGCTTCCGGGCGACCTCACTTGTCTTTAACTGAAACGCGACTAGTTTTGCTCGTCGCACGAGCCTGGTCGACAGAGAGATGTATTAAGTGCAAGATTACTGTAAGTAGGGGGAGCGGAACTGCGAGAGAGAACCATTTATTTCCCTTCGTTTTGTGTCACGTCTTTCTGCCCATTTCTGCCTATGTTCTATGTTTTTGCCGCTGAAGATGCTTTCGGGAGTTAAAATGGGTGTTGGAAAGTTAATGGTTTCCATTAGGTGTGTGCCCCGCCAACGTGTATAAAACTTGCAGAGCGCACTTGAACAAACGCAAGTACACAATTTTGGCAATCCTTTGCCCACTGCGCCATGCAAGCAGAACTAAATCCCCGTCGTTAATGACGACGACGAGCTGAACTGGTCTCTCTCGTGGAGACGCAACTAGCTAACGCGGTTGTTGTTGTTGACGCGAGAGCGGCGGAAACGCAGCTGGCGCTACAGAGGGATTCATTTATGAGCGACTAGTTTTGCACTTGTGGTGCCCACTTTGCTCTCCGATATCTTCATTTGAACGTGTGTATAGCGAACGTATGCTAATCAACATATGCAAAATTCATGACCTGGCGGCGAATGTTGCGATTTTGCGCAGGAGGTCCCGCACGCACACGATTTTCGGAGCGTCATTTGTATATTTACGCTTCTGGTGTTCAATTCGGAATGGAATCGGACTCCGCACCCATTCGTCATTAACCGACCATCGATGAGGCATTCGTTTCGCTCTTATCACCTTATTTAGACGCAGAGTGGAGTTACTGTTACGTCGCCACACGTGAGTGGATGCTGATAACGCAAGAACGCAACATCGATGATATCTAAACATCCACGTAGGTCGGCAGTTCACCCGAAGGCAGTGCCACCCACGGCCGGGAATAAGGGAACTTGGAAATCGTCTCAAGGTCATCCGTGTAACTAGTTTTGTTATCGCTTTGCTGGTCGCCAAAATAGATTTCTCGTCACAATTCCCCTCCTCCTAAACAATTTGGTGCCAAAATAGTGCTTGCTTTTTGTTGGAATGTCGTCTGCTCTTTCCGTGGTAATAGGCGTAGTTTAACAAGTGCTCCACGCAAGAGCTCAAACATTCGCCTCCTTGTCTGCCTTCAAAGAGTACCGCTCGGGTTTTCGAAGCTAATGAAGCATTTGCTCTTCCTCAACTCAGGTTGTGTTTGTTCTCCAAGGTAGTGCGCATGTTCCGGTGTTCTGGAGAGAGTTGGTGCCTACCTGTCGGCGTCATTTTCTAATTCTGTTTGTTCTCTGTGTAATCCGGAATTACGAGTACTCGCTTCTGGGAATCTTAATAGAAACCTTCTGCTCAATTCCTTACTTTTCCTATTGGCTTCGTTGTGGCTCGCAGGTTTGTGTGCTGCACGTCCCTCTACCCTTTGTTCGGTGTTTCGCCCATCTTTCACGTTGTACCTCGGCCCGTCTTCGTCGTCGCAGCCGTCTGCTGCTTGGCGTTCTTTATGTCTTTTGATTTCGCCAATCCCAAAATGCAGCTGCACCCCGCGCGTCCTCTTCCGCTCTTTTTCTGTAGCACGGACAGTGGGTAGCCGCAGCACAACGACAACAACAGAGGAGACGAGTGCAGGGCATTCGCCTGCTGCTTCCACACGTCTTGCGCATTTCCTCCGCGCTGGCCCTGTTACCGCTTTTGCTATTGCTTGTGCATGTTTTCCGTGCCTCGGGATCGATTGAAATAGGCCTGTGCCGAAGCCTCTCCGCAGAACAACAATTGAGCGTCTCTCGCTGGTCGAGGTGTCCTCCCACAAACAGTGTGAATACCCTTTTGGCGAGCGTTTTCGAAACAGTGTTGACACCGCGAGTGGCCACCATTCCGGATCTGCGCTCCCAACACATGGCGCGCGCACTGTCGCCGAAGTTTATGGTCCTTTACGAAGCGATTTGCGTTCCTTTGTGACCGACAACGTGTTTACAGCGTGACTTTTTCGCACATTAACTTTGGTAAACTTAGGGTATACTCCGTTATGAGACTGTTTCGTGGGCGGCGGCGAATATAGGCTGGCCTGTCTTCGCAGCGGGATTGCGCGTTTTATGGGATTGTTTGCCAATGACTTGCACTGCGTTTGGTGTTCTACGCGGATCTCGAGTGTTTTGCTCACCCGCTCGAGCGTTGTTCCTGACAGATGTCTGAAACGTGCCCTCTTTCAGCGATATCGAATTTGAGTGAGTGAAAAAGCGATCGACATGCGTTCTATGAGACACGTCAGGAAGGGACAGAAGGCGCGCGCTTCCAAGAGCCGCAACGCCGTGAAGAACCGTGCCCACAAACGACACAACGCTTCCAAGAGAGCCTGGTAAGATAGTGAGGGTTGTCGGCAACACGGTAATGCCCCTTGTCTAGGTTGAAGGAAACTCAGTTCTGGGAATCCAAGGTGGGCATTGAAGACAAGTACTTGGCTAAGGTGGTTATCGCCGGTTCCCCTGAATCGTCCTCGGCTACTACTCAGCAAACCAAGACCCAAACCAAGACAAAGGCTCAGGTCGCGGAACAGAAGCCTTCAGTTTCCCAGGTGAACGCCAAGCCCTCGAAGAAGGCTCAGAAGGAGGTAAGATAGCCGGTAGTGAGCAGACATAAGGAGCGGTGGTTCTAGAAGGTCGAAGAGGTCATCGTGAAGAAAGCCGCTCAGCAAACGCAGTCTGCCGCCAACGGAGTTGCTGGAAAGGTACAAATTTTATCTGGTTGTAGTTTACAGACACCCGTTTCAGCAAAGCGATGTCAAGAAGGCTCAGGTGGTTGAGGAGCTGCGAGTGGAGATTAACGAGAAACAGTATACGGACAACGATGACATGGTACGATTCTCTTTTAATTACCTTATAACCTTTGTCGTACTCTATAGAAGAGTTCCGTGGACAGCGGCGTTGATGTTGACCACAAGCCAGCAGCCACGGTAAGCCGTTCATAACCTAGCCGTATAGTCGGATGCCAGTTTAACTTCCGACTTTTTTGCCACGTCAAAGGTCCCGACGCGAAAATTTCGCGGAATCTGATGGCGCCCGGAAAACTACTGATTCTTCGATGAGTTTGTATCGCTTCTGA